>OZ023153.1:285521-357791 GCA_963675895.2 Styela plicata
AAATATTTTCGATTTCTATATTTCAATGTTATTTTCTAATTTCTGTATTTGGGGGACTTTGACTTCATATAGGGGACATCATCACAGGGGCGTTTTTAAAAGGAGTTGTCTCCTCCCACAGACAGAATCAGGTTTACTTCAAAGCTCTTTTAGCTCTAAATTTTTAACCTAGGACAGGATTTTATAGCTCGAAGCGTATTCCCAACGCTTTACCGACTGAGCTAACCGGGACTCATCTCCAGCACGATGCATCAATAGATGAATTTTTTGCGTTACCGGAACATATAAATTTGGCTTAGGACCTCGTTCGTCAGTGGACAAAAAGCTTGTAAAGACTCTGTAGTCTGTATCATGGTAGGCATCAATGGTTATTTTTACGCATATCGATAAGAAAATACCGGTATTGCCGGTATATCACTGCATCAGATTGACAAAAAAAGAATGTAAAAAGGTCTTTTAAACTACGTATAGGTACCGATTTGTGTAAAGTCTTGGAATATTTCTTAATGAAACTAAAATGTAACAATGAATGTAGCCACTATATTCTAAATGATCTACATGAACGAGAAAAATTGCCTTAATCAGAAACTGTTATGGTGCTTAGACACTGGCTCATATATGTGTAATTTAACAGGAGTGTATTTATTAGTAAGCACGTTATACATGGAACAAGAATAATTCCCCATCCTAAAGACTGCCAACTAGAAAACAGGCACTGATCCACGAGAATGCCCTTACTCACAAAAATATTGAAAACGAAATTCTAACTTTCTAACGAAACTTTCAGTCAATGTGAAGAGATAGTTCACAAAATTCTAAACTTGGTCCGTTCATTGGGTTAACGACAATAATCTTTTGTTATATCTTTCGCGGTACTTTTTTCTTTCGTTGAAGATTTTCGTATGTGTCAACTTTATTTTCGTTTTTGTATCTTTAATATCTTCTAATACACCAGTTGTGAATAAAAATTCTTTTATATCTTCATAACCTTAAAGATAAGGTGATAATGTGATAAAAATGTAACTCCATATTTCTCAAATAAACTATTCTGCACTTTGCCCACCTCATGACCAATTGTTGCAAATATCATTAACGCATGCAATATTAATGCAAGCGTCTTCGAGCGAAAACAAAATCTTTTCATATTTCTATCTATTGCAAATTAAAATCAAAATGCCTATCAAACATTTTTTCAATGTTTAAATGTATGCTTGGACGCTACAGGGTTAAGTAAAAAGCACGCAGTGCAAGGCCGGTTTGGTTTTCAAATTCTTTATCAGCTTAAACACGATCCTTTACCTGGGAGGCCTCCTTTATTTCCTTTCTCTGTGATATCCTCAATAAATCTTTTAAAATATTCACAGAGCTTTTTTGTAGCTGTAATGCTCCATTTAACATATTGCCGATCTAGAAAACAAGTCTTTATGTGAGTCATAATTACAGGTTTTCATTAATTCTTTGATCCCAGCTTAACCAGCTAGGAGAAAAATGCAAAATTGCTAATATTCGTGAAGACAAAGGGCTGAGTTTTAAACATATTCAGTTGCCCATGGTACAATATTAGTCCGACGTGAATCTGCAATAAATAGGAAAAATTAAAACGTGGGGTGAAATTTGATTATTAGTGAACGCGGCTGAGTTGGTAAAAGCGGGGAGAAAATACACTTTGAATCGTACAGCTGGTCCGAGTACAAGGTAGAATGATTATACGAGAGAGAATTGCTGGACACTTCGTCAGCGTGTGGGAGTTCGAACGGGTGGCTGTGGTTCGCCATACTTTCAGCTTTTCTTTCCCTCTGAATAAAAATCGATCTACAAAGAGGAAATACTCTTATAAAACAGTTGAAACGATATCACATAGCAAATATATTGCACATGCTAAGGAAAATAATGGATGGCTCTAGGATGCAGAGACTCCGTAACCAAAGGTCTGTGTAAACAATTTTTATATTTTTTTGAAGTTGTGAGACCACTATCTAACGATCGATCGTAAAAAATGTCTTCACTTACTGGAATCAGTACCAGTCTTTTTCTTTTTTGGTGGTGTGAAATCTTCTGAAAAAATATTACAGTTCTTATCATTAAAGCACTACAGGCTATTGTTTATTTGAGTCAGTGCTAAGGTTGTACATTTTCGGATATAATGACATATTTGACCCCATGAGGGCCAAATTGCATTATAAATCTACATTTTTCCAAGAGGATAATTCACAATCGACTTTTGAAAAAATAATAATTATTTTCTATTCCAATCATTTAATAAATCGTGAATGAATATATTGCCATATTGGGGTGCCTCTATCGGTAAAGAGTTTGGAATACGCTTCGAGCTACGTATCTCTGATCGTCCTGGTATAGATTCAAATCCTCTGGCGAATGATGATATTATGTGAGAGGTCTGCTGGATACCTTGCCTGTGGACGTTGGTACACGTATCCACTGCTCAGACTTCCTCCACCAACCAGATCTATGAAATATGAGCAATATGCGAAAACAAAAACCTTCATCTAATTTGGTTCTGATCTCCGCAAGAGAGGTTGTGGTTTGCCATATGATTAAGCCATATTCTCTGCGTTCCTCTCCCACAGAAAAAAAGAAATCCTATCACTATCCCAAAACTTGATTTTTTATCATCAACCAAATTGAACGTTTCAAATCCAATTTCTTTATATGCAAATCAACCTTACAAGACCATGTTTTAAACACTTCAACTCTCAACCGTACCAAACTGATGTCATGCTGGATCTATAGATACCCCTGTGCCCAGCAAACAATCTTTTTCAAATGTGTATTCTATTCAGCTAATTTGTGATTGACAATTCATAATTGGTTCATCAGGAAATTCACAAATCGTAAATTTGTAAATAGGGAATAGTAACATTTTCAGAATATTATTTTCTAAATTTGAAAATTGATCAGATATCGAAAGAAGTGGATATATCTAGCGGTAGCAAAGACACCATTTCTTCTGCGCTGGCCATTTAGTTCTTATCCTGTCGACCTGTGAATTTTATGTTATTTCTTGCAGTGAACATATCTTAAAACTTTGGCGTTTTCGCCAAAAGAAATGAAGTTATCCATCTTGTACAATGTGGAGCATTTCAACATGCCACTGACCTGTAGTATCAGACTCAACATGTGATACAAGGGAATCATCATGTTCATCAACCAGTAATGATGATTCACCACGAAGAGTCGCATCAGGAGCCAACATAGTGTCTAACTGAGAGGGGCTCAACACTTCAACAATTAATGGAGTATGCTGATCTCCTGAGTGTGTTGAATCAACTCCATTTCCATCCTCTCTTACATCAGCTCTATTTCCATTATCTGAATTATATTATTTCAATAAAATCCTCATGAAATATATATGATATCAAAAGCTACTGGGCATGGAATTCAAATTTTCACCATAGATTATTTTCAAGTGTAATCGCTAACACTATATTTTAAAAAATCTCTTAGCACCCATTAATTGTTTCCTTCTGTCCCCCTCCTCTGGCCGTCAAACGATATGGAATGAGAAACCTAGATACCGGTACGAAAAGCCAATACCAATATGACCACATTTTAATACCATTCAACCTCATGAACCTTTTATTATGCTATTGCTACATGCATCAATCATATATGAAATATTATGAAAGTTATAGCAATTTCACTGTGACTGCAAACTCTGTCTGCAATATGCTTATACTTTCTTTGAAACCATCTCTCGAATTCAAACCCCAACAGTATTTAATGAAAAAAAAATGCTAATGCTTTTAAGTGCCCCGTTAGCTCAATCGGTATTGAGTAGCATTGAGTATACGCTCCGAGCTATACGCTTCTCGAACGATCTGGGTTCGAAAGACGTTAGAGATGATTATATGCGAGAGGTCCGCTGGACTCTTCGCCGGTGCACAGTCGTTTACGTAACTACTGCTTACGGCCTCCTCTACCAACCCTGTGTATGCACAGGAAAAATGAGTAAAAATTTTAATTCAAAACCTGCAATCTTATTCGGAACTGGTGTCTGCATTCCTATTCTATTCTACAATTGGTCTTCTGCACATTAAGAAGTAAAAACAGGATAATCAAAAATGACCGTCCGCATTCCAATCCAATCAAAATTCAATTTTTTGACAACCATAAGTCAAGTACTAATCATGTGTCAGGGTTCTGGCGGTTATTGATTACACGATTATACAGTATAGTATGATATCACAAACCTTCGATGTTCAGACCGTCAAGGGCAGCAAAGTATCCCCCAACTTTTGTGATTTCCTGGATACCGAGAGGACATTGATACACATCCTTATTCATATCTGCGCTATGACCCATATGACTAAAGAATGCTTTCCTCTGATCTTCCGGTACATCAAGCTGGGCATAGAGAGTTGAAGCACGATGCCTCATACTTGTTGCAGTAATATGGCTGCTGACATTCGCAGCATCAGCTATATATTTAACAGCGTGCCACCCACTAGCATGATCCATTGACATCATGGTACTCGGAAAGAGAAAATGGTTTCGAGGATTCACTTCACTTTTTACCCTGTTCCCGCTATTGCTTAAAAATTCCAAGGCAGCATCGCAGTCTGGAGGAACAAGGACAGGCACCAAATGATTAGTGCCTTTCCCTCCTTGGTATATCACTTTCAATGTATTTAGCATTGATTTTTCTTTTCTGTCAACTTTCCCTATTCGTTGCTCATCAATCCATTTTCCATTTTTTGCATCCTCCCAGTCCCTCATCTGCAATCGACTGGGCTCCCCTCCACGTCGAGCATTAAAAAGTGTCAACCGAGAAACTGCTAAGTTGCGAATGGTGATAAAAAACTCTGAGCACACCAATCGAAATGGATCTTTTAGCAAGCTATTTAGTTGCAGTACTGTGTAATCTCGAATTTTCTTTACATTGCTTTCATCTGGAAGTCTGACTGGCTGTCGAAGATTTTCATTACGACTTTTCAAAAGTTGGTATTCTGCGTCGCCAAAAATGCTGGTCCATCTGAGTGCCAGGACAGCCAAAAATTTATCAACAGAATCAGCACTGATGTCGTCATCGAGAATCAAATAGTGTCCTTTCAAGACTTTGGCAGATTGCTTTAAGATATTTCCAATGCTGATCTTTAATCCGGGTTTAAGTGTCCCATCTCTATGAGAAGATAAGTTTTGTACGGCTTCTTCAAGAGCAACAAAATGTTTCCGCACGAACATATTCTCTACTCCTAAAGAATCATCCTTAGAGCATCTGACAAATTCTTTATAAAGATTCGCCAATGTTCGCATTTTCGCCATAACTGCTTTTCTTGCTTCCGTAACTTTATCTCTCTTTCTTTTATGTTTGTTGAAATTGGCTCTCCCAATGAGTCGCAACGCAGTATCACTCTTGCACAACTTTCCGACTTCATCATCATTAAATCGAGAAAGCAGGTCGATGAATTCCATGCTATCACTTTCATTAGCCAGCTGGATTGGAAAACCCCTAATAAATTCCCCCCCATATCTTTGTCGGCAGTGTTTGGAATGGTTGAAAAAATATTTTCTTCTGATGAAAGCTTTGCAGAAAGAACAGACTTTCACACCATTTTCGGCTTGTCCACGTTCACAGAGCAATGGCTTTTCTTCTTTGACATTATTCATATTATATTTGAAAATTCCCTCTTTTCTAATCAACTCGAATTCTTTAACCTGTTCGTGCTTCGGCAGACATAAAGCATGAGCTACTTTTTCTTCGTTTTTGTGCTTGGCTTTAAGATGACGAGTCAGCTTGCACATCAATTTTGAGCAGTATAAACATGGTCTTGCTGGGCTTGCACGCCTTTTCTTCGCTTTTGGATCCTTGGTGCTGGTCACAGTTTTTTCTCATTTGTCGTGTCGCAGCATTCTATATCAGGAATATCCTCGGAATCGAAATCTGAACCACAGTGTATACTATTTGAATCTGCCTAAATGTTCATTCGAACATCAAATACCAATAAACATACCAATAGAGAATATATATTGGAAAACAAAACATTGATAAAGCATCTAATGTTTATTATTATATATTACTATGAAGAACGACAGGTGGTTTGATTAATGTAAAATATACCGTGTGGCGACATACAACGATAATTAATTTTTCATGAGATATGCCTGATGAAAATCTCAGCGATCATTGCATAAGACAAGTAATTTGCTAGATATTCGAAAATGTTCAGCCTGAAAATAAAATAGCTCACCATCTACTAATGCCATTTTTCGAAGTTCTATTCTTTTCTTATTTGTTTTTGGGAAAGTTTTTAGCTTTGGAATAAACAGCATGGAGTCGTTACATCCATCCGATGAATCTGTTGAAGTGCCAGAATTTGGCACATATTCACTGTCGCCGTCACTCAAATCCTCAGGATCAGAATCTGACACGAAAAAACAGGATTATTCTATAGCGGGGCTGGAGCATTTTTTATAAAAATATTTCTGGTATTTTGTCACTCACTCATTCACTGGCATTCGATAAGAGTGTCGACTGACTAAAACTATCAATTATTTAAATTTCAAGATTTGACGGAGCTATACCATGAAAAAGGTTGTATGTTTTGTTCACCAATGCCTTTTGTGACATAATAATATTTTCAAAGTAAAAAAATTACTCAATATACACACATTTGTAAATTGCAATTAATCTAATCAATGACTGCATGTGTAAAAACCTTGAATCACATTCAAGAACATAAATTAAAAAATGAGTAACAATTTTATTATCAATTATAGTAATTGAAAAACAATGCATTTAGAATAGAAGTTATTTCGAGAGACAAAATGTTCATTAGAATCCATTACATAAGCAGTTACCAGGTCAACTATTTTTGTTAATATAGCTTACCTTCCTGGCAACTAACCACTTCACAGTTTGAAAGCTTCTCAGTCTCATTTTCACAAATTAGCATGTCCAATTCTAAAGCAGAAAGGGTTTATCGGGTTAAATACAATTGTCTGAAGGATGTTATATATTGATATATATTAATGGCCCTATTCATTGATTTTGACATTATTTTCAATGGTCGACAATGATTGATTCCTTCTTTAAAAATGTTCTGTGATTTGCACGCATAATGTTGTCCAAACGGAATTGGCAGCCCATCCAAAATGTGCCGTTTCTCGACAGTTGTAGTTGAAACCAGGCAGACATGTATCTAGGAATTTTGAAAAGTGGGTGTTCAAACTTCAAAATGGCAATATTCTTAAAATACTGTATTGCCGATGCACAGCTATTCACGAATCTAGATCCTGGGCAATATTACTTTGTCATGAAATAAACGTGCCATAATTTGCCATGTACTTCGCGCAATGTTCTGCAAACTGAATTTGGCAACAACAAAGAACAGAGATGTGCAAATCGAGAAACTTTAATAAGCTAAGCAAGAGTCGCGACGAGTGGATCGTACCTCGCTGGCTAATCGAAAGTTTTATGAAAGGAGTAGTCAAACGGATCGAAAGTAATCGGGACAATAACACTGACCAGCATGGGACAAAGATAAATATTACTGTAATATGCAAAAGTAATTTATAAAATTACGTAAAGTAATGAATGAATCACTCGTTTCAAAACTAGTTTAAACTAAAGCGATCTTTTTTTACAAAAATGTCAAATGTTAACCTCGCACGTTTTTGAAAATGCTATCACTCGACTACGTTCCATGTATGTTTTTATCTCCGCAAATTATTACTTCAATTAAATGAGTGTTTGGACCAGAATGCTCTCGTGAAATATATTACGGAAATAAAGCAGTGCCCATTCGGCGTGTTGAATGTTTTCACACAGACACATCTGCGTCACACATTTATGTGAAGGAGAAAATATTAAGATTACCATACACGTCTGCGTAAGTTGAATGTTTTTTGTTTTATTTGACCTTAAAAATAGAAATATTACGCAAGAGAAGAAATGTATATTGCGACCTTCATCCTATTATGCTCATTATTATGCCTTACAAAAGAGGGAGTTCAGGCCGCCCCTAGGTATGGTCTTGATGTAAAACGCATATCACTTGAACTTTCTAAGGATATGGCTTGAATTGACTATGTCAGAAGTATTGCCAAAAAGGCTTCTATAAAAGCCGGTTCTTTATATTGTGCACATCGTTATATTTAACCATAAATTATACTTCATTCAAAAATATATTCTCTAATTCTCTAATATTCTCTAATTTGATCCTACATGGAGTATTACTGTCACATTTAGGGTTCCGCTGCTGCTGCAGTCTAAAGCTTTCTTTCGGTCTGCAAAGCTTGTCGTAACGTTGCCTCACTTTGTTTGTTTTATAGATATTATAATGGTCTTTGGTCAAAAGAGATTTCTGGTTTTATTCTTCTGAACAGAATTTTTAAGCGGTCAACTCTATTGGCTACATATGCACACTCGTTCACTATGGTTCCACAGTATCACAAACAATTTTATGCAAGAATTTATGTAATTTTCCTCTAATTCCGTGTTTGGAATTTATTGCCTCCACAATGTGGACCTGCGAGGTTTAAAAACTCAGTCAATAAGTATATTGTGGGAATGAATATTCTTTAGCTTTCATTTCTGGCCTGATGTAGCTCTTTGCATAGTGGTTTTAAGTGACTCTTATTAAAAGTCTCTTAAAACTTTGCTGTGAGCAAATTCGTATAAAAAAGGCGATAATTATGAATTTTGAGCCAGTTAAAGAATTTTGCCTCTTGAAAATCAGCCACGCTAACCAAGGCGAAAATATTGAAGGGTGCGAGTCATTAAAGTTGTGCTCGGTTATTTTAACAAGTTAAAGCTGTCAGGAATACGGTTTGAGCTATGTATGTCTCATCGTCTAACGCAAGTTCTGCTTACATCTTGATACACGAACCATACACGAACCATTTCTATGCGTAGAAACAACTATTCGTAACTGGTGTTTGCAAAAGAGAGGTCACATGCCTCTCCTGTCCTGCAGAATAAAAATGAAATTCTATCATGCACACACACACACATTTATTGATTGAAGGAAAGAAGCCATCCTATACAAGAGGTTGAAATCACTCTAAATTTATATAACCCATAAATTACCTTGCAATTCACTTTTATCAAGGGGTGTTATATCATAATATTGTTCCTTGCATTCAAAGGATCCTGAAATAATGAAAACCAGTACGTGATCACATGCAACAACAATTTTGTCAATTTTATAATATACACCCCAGGTATAAGGGATGCAAAAGTTGTGAGCCAGAGGTAACAATTCGAGCATTAAAATTTAAACAAAGGAAATTGAATCAATTGTCATGCTATGTGCTGCTTGTTAATGAACACATAAAAGGCAAACCTTCCAAAATGTTTTTATCCAAAGCTGTCAACAAAAAATAATCCAGTTCGTTTTCATTATCTGTTGCATTCTGGATTGTTCCTGCAATTTGATAATATAATAAATAATATGTGCCACTGCAAATCAAATATTCGAATTTAGCTTTCGTCTCAACTTGCACAATGAATCAAGAGACCCCAAAATATTTGTCAACACTTTTTTCATATCAAAGAGAACAACGAAAGTAAACAGGATCAAAAGGCGTGCTGAATATATGAACCCAAAGTCGTATTTACATGCAGTTCTCATGCTTAAATGACAATAATAACCTTTACAATGTTGAATGCTTACTTATCCAGTTATATAAAAGGTAAAGTAAAGATCCAATTGTAACGCAAGGGCTGAGATATTTGGGGGATGCATGTTTTTGAAGTTCGAATCATTGATTTCACTTGCAGCAATCTAATATAACTTTGACGCCATCAAACAATTGCTCATAATTCATAACACTAGAACTGGAAGTCAGATTATTAGGAAGAATTGCAGAATCTTGTTTTATTTCCAGCGTCTGACAGATCTATGTAATTTTTTCCGAATGATTCAAAAAGCTTCAACCTAATTAACCCTGACATTACCAATTTTTGGCTATTACTTTTAACACATTATACCCTGAATGAATATTGTAGCCTTTTTATTGTTTCTTGTCTGCCGTTCACACATTATTATATTCTTGTATAATTTTCTTCTGACATTCATAACTTTATGGTACCTTGATATTGCACTTTGTGGAAAATATTGGTCTACATATTTATGGAAAAAATGTTGAATAAACTATAATATTGTCATGTTGTATTGAACAAGACAGCGTAATAATACTTTTGAATTATAAATTGAGTTGGAAATTGTCGATACCAAACAGGAATCCACTAGCATTCTGGGGCTGAGAATTTCCAAATACCTGGCAATTTATGAACTGTGCCAATGTGTCATGTACAATACATGCACAGATCCGAATAATCCCTAATCCCAACAAAACTTACCTTCGAAAGTTTCAAAATGTTCACCTATATCCGTCATGATTTCCAATTTGTCAACTGTACAAGGTATTGGTGGTAAAATTTTACATGTTATTCCGCTATTCTAGCTAAAAATCAATTACAAATGATTTTAAGATCCAATGACAGTCAGTGATACGATTTAATTGTCAAACATATTTTTTGCATCTGATAACCTTCAGAGTTCTTTAATGATGTTTTGAATTCTAATGTTTTGTAACGCCATAATATACACTTTTTCAAAGACAAGTCTAACAACTAGTAGGGGTCAAGAAATGGCACCATAAAACATTGAGCATTCCGGCTGTCAACGTGACTGCGAATTCTCACTGTCGCGCTGCGCTTCCTGTCGTGATTGCTTGGGGCTGGATCCGAGACCTTATCATCTGACCAGACCGTCGAAACATCCCATGGTTAAGCTGATATGCTGATTTACACTTAATAAAGCGGCATTGTGCTAGCTGGCATTACTGAGCTACTGAAGATAAAAAGCAAGAAAAAATTCGCTTACCATAATTAACTATTTTGTTTTGAAAATACATTTCGAAATGATTTAAATTTTTGGTTAGCGTTGTAATTGGGAAATGTAGATAATTGCTTTATGTCTGGCCATTCTTGAAAGACCAATTCCCACTCGATGATTAGCGATTCGTGCCAAGTTCATAAGCAAATCGAAGGGAAAAATGAGAGTTCAAAAATGTTAAAGGGTGAAGGGTTTTTTATGAATAGATCCATTGCAAAAGACATTTAGAGGTAGCATTTTTTTTAAATATAGGTAGTCTCAATCAAACGTTTGAAAATTTGGCACACTTATTTTTCTTAAAAAATTACACCTGTTCTGTGTCACTTAATCGCGCAAAGAAAACTTCTTCTACTGCCCCATCAACTATGGAAATGTACAGTAACATCTAGTACCGTACGGTACTGGCAAACCGGTAGTCAAATATCTTGACCTGCTCCCAGAACGCTTTATTGAAACTGTTAAATTAGATGAACCAGTATCTCCACTGTAGATTTGCAAGAGAGAATGTAAAAATTGATTCACATTGAGTGATTGAATAGGGTTGAACAGTATCGGTGTTATCAGCTTTTCTCTCCCTGTCCCCCACAAGATAAAATTGGAATCCTATCTTGGGCTTTCGGCAAATTGATACTGGTAATATACATTGCCCTACTGGTACAGACACAGAGAAACAAGGAAAACCTGTGACACTACTGCACCGTACTTGTTCCTGCATTCGGTATGTCCCACAGCCATCAGCATATCCTGGATCAAAACACCTCATAGCATGGTGTCTATCAACGTCCCGACCAGCATCTTCACCTATAATAATTAATAGCTTCTTCCTATAATCAACTTTTACCCCCCCCCCCCCTCTTCTTAAATATACGCTAGATCCGTCACCAAACACAAAACAACCAACACTCCACCAACGCCAACCAAACAAAGTGCAGGAAACAACTTGAATTGTTTGTTTACAATGGGAATTAGAGATCACGTGACCAGTTAAAAAGTTATATCTTTCTGATTTTACGTTGTTAGTGTAAAGGCCATGCCAGATTAATTTCCGCTGGATTTTTAGGGTGTCAATACATAAATAAAAATTTTCTATTTCATCTGACCAAGTTTGGTCAAGATATAAACGGTGCACGGCACTAAAAATGTGGTGTAAACAAAAGTCTCCGAAATCATCAAAAAACTAGCACAGCACTTATAGCCCACAAATTTTTGGTAGCCTAAATGAAAGACTTTTTCTGTCGGCTGGTCGTTGAAACCTTGTCGAGACGTAGAATCGTGGACTATCTATTTGTAACTGCAATCATGACAACTCAGCTTTATTCGTTCACGGAGAAAATGACCCTCAAAATATTTGGGGGACGCGAAAATGTCTACCAAAAAAAATGGTCCTCCAAATACAGCAAAAATAACCCCACTTTGTCACCCAAATGCAGAAATTAGATAAATATATATATATATATATATATATATATATATATACACGAGGTCCGTAGTTTTACAGTGAATACAATGGGAATAACGAAAAGAGACTTGATACATAAATATATGTCAATAAAATATATTTTCACCTTTTTAACTTAACAATTACCGAGCTATGAATAAAATACCATTTATTAATAGTTATTATTTTTAAACTGTTTTATTTATTTTTCTGTTTTTTTGTAGGGACGTGTGATATAATTTATTTCTTGGATTTAAATTTGTGTAAATTAAAAGTTTGCGTTTCAAACTAACCTCGTGCTTCTAACACAAAAATATATATTAATGGAAATTGTAATAACATACATTTACTACTTTTAGGATGTAAGTAAACTGTATGTAATCTTATAATTTTTTTTTTGTCGCAAATTTGATTTTACGTCTTGACTCGTGTCGGATTTGATGTGCACGATATCTTGCGCTTTGTCTGAATCGAAGTCCGAACGTCTTTAGGAAGGTGTAAAAAAATATTTTGAGTTTGGTCAGAAGGTAAATAGATAAACTTGGCGCGTCAGATTGTTCTATATAACCGTGTTATATTATAGAGAAAAGATTCATTCATATTTGTTTTTGTAATGAGGACTAGGACTATGCGTTGCAAACGTAGGATCGGTCGATCGTAGAGTCGTCAATAATGTTTATTGCGTTTGTATTCCACTTCTTGGAGTGAAGCACCGTGCCCGAGGCCCTGTACCAACTGCCACTTTGATATGATCTTTTCCTGTTCGGCTTAGCCCACCCAAGTTATTGCACTCTGGGTTGAGTGGTGGGTATGGAATAACGAGTTGGATTTGGTACATATGGGCATTACACTGTTTATTTTTGGTTTCTCTATAGCAGAGACAGGTAAAACGCGTTCGCTCCAACAGGACTCATAGACCGTGTATATATACAGGTGGTATACTAATTTTGCGACGGGTAGTTGTCCTTATAATGCCCTCGAATGGGCCGCGATCAAGGCTTGTCTTTCAACTTAAGTATGTTCGACGCTGGGTCGTTGATCAAATTAATGGAAATAAAATCTTGTCTGGTTTTAGTGGATATGAGCCACAAATTGACCGCACCGAGGCGGTGCGATCCATTTGTGTGTGCCTCATTCTCCACAATTCGACCCCCGTAACCCGACTCTCTAGACAAGACATGTCGTTCGCTTCCTATAAAATGTCGTCGTCTCATAAACAAGGTTGTCTGACAAGCTTTTTCTTGTAATCTGCTTTGTACAACAGATTATTAACAGGGGTCGAGGATTGGAGATTTATAACGACAGTATTATTAGAATTTAGTAGCTCAGAGAAGAATATTAGGTTCACAGGAATTATATTATGTATATAAATAATTTTGATGTTGGATTTCAAGTATTTTTGTTTCAATATAACATATTTAGAATTTCGCGTTTTCGTAGACTGTGATTTAGTTCAACCGATCAAATTATTTCTTCTGCAAGATGGAAAAAGACATCCGTTTTTTTTTGGATAATTTTAACTATAGATGTAAGAATTATTTGTCGATTTTTTTTAATTGCCTACTGGTATTCCAAAGAGAAATAAGTGTTAGTGTAGACAAAATATGACATGGCCGCAATTACTATCTGAAAATGGGTTCATTCATTTTCAACAAGTTCATTTGTACGGTACAATATTAACATTGATTTAGGTTTTTGTTTGAATTTTAATTGTAGTAATCTCTTGTCGTAAGTCTTTTCACGAGTATCAATACCCAGTAAGGAATTTAATTTTGTGAAGCATGATCCACAGCCGAGGCGCGATCTATCAGTAGGGCTGTCCGAAATATTCGATTCGTGAATCATAAATTATTCGATATTCTCAGTGATTCGAAATCAACAAATTTAAAGAAGTAAACATTGAAAAAAATAGACGTATATTTGGAGGTTTGACAAAAATTTTGTTTATTTATTATAATACTGCCGATTCGCGAATATTCGATTCCATTAATAAAATTTATTCGATTCTGAATTCAACAGATATTTGATTTTGGCCGCCCCTACCGATCAGTGACCCAACCAACGATGTTATGCCAATGTTTTTCTGATTTCATATGTACGAGTGTTGAACAACGATACATGTACCATATTCCATACTAGACCATCAATACCGTGTTCATTTACCCACAAAGTCTTTTGGGAAATAAGTGAATCGTGGTCGCCTGACAACCACTACACTCTGTAATAGCAATTCACCTTTGTTTGTTGCGATGTTTTCCACTTGTATAATATATTTTATGTAGCTGAAGTTTTTGCACGCAGGGATGGCAGAGTCTTTGGTTTTTCAGGCGTTCGGAACGCACATGTGATTCTCTTGTGAATGAGCAAAAAAGCTTCAAAATCATCAACACTGCTATTCCAGCCTTGTTTTGAATAGATTTAGAAAGAGGCATTTAAAATACATTGCTCATGGGCTAAAATATTTCCGATGGAACCCATATTGTTCGGGAAGCTGAGTAACTGACTGGGGTCTGGTAGCCTAACTCAGTTCTTTTTATGTGCTACTTCCGGCCTTGTTTAAAATGGCTTCATTGGTTTTTTTTTTCTAGTTTGAAAAGTTTTAATATTTTCGAAATGTTCACTCACAGAATTAAATAATGCGATTGTAAATAGTAAAGCGATTTTAGTAAACTGAGTTTATAATAACGTAATGCTAAGAGGTATAAGCCGCTAGAATAATAAACCTGGCCTATCGGCATTACGGTTTTAGCGACGCCGAATAAGATTCTATGTCGTTATTGACTGACGACGTCTGTGATTATATTAACTGGACGAAAAAGATGTAAAGTTTCATTGTTTACTAAAAAAAAAACTATTACAAACACTGCTGAGAAAAAACTACATCCCCAGTCTGTATGTCAGGCACATTACCTTGCTATCATGAAATAATTTTTGTACAACTTTTTTTCTCAGATTTTTATAATAGCCTATGTGATAAGCCGGTAGTATTATTACTCCGTACTCGTTTGTTTGCAATTCGCGTTCGTGCTTCTTACTTCAAACTGGTAAAAGGAATAAAATAACTTCACGAAATGCGAGGATAATCTCTACCTACTGTGCGACGGAGAATGTAGTTAAGCTTATAATTGTCAGGCATTAATTGCTGGTCTGTTTTCGACCTGGTGGATTTTCTAACCTAAGTTTTTCTGTTAATAGTGACCTAGGTATAGAAAAACTGATAATTAGTTTAAACAGAACAGAACCCGAGCATTCTGAAACAGACTGATTTCAAAAACTCGTGTAGTCTAGTGTGAGATTTTCGGTTTAATTGGCCCACCAGGCATTAAGATTACCGTTTACATCAAACTTTTTGTTGTGAAATTTAGCATATAATATTGTTTTTTACTTCTCTGGTTGTTTAAGGGAAGACTTCCACGTTAGAGGTGGCGCGCGTTTATTCTCGTATATCATTCGATTTCGTATCAGCTTAAAGAAACGAAGATTTAATAAATGAATTGTTCTTTGAACACGGCCGCGGGTAACTGGTGTAATCGACTCGTGTAATATTAAGTAGGATTTTCGATTCAATCTAACTCGATGGGCATTAAAATTGTGGTTTTCGTCAAATTTTAATTAATGAAATTTATCTTATGTTGCAACTTTAACTCAACTTATCGGTCTTTAAATTAAGGCAATCAGAAAGATTCTAGAGTGAGGAAGATATGGAAAGCGACAGTCGTTGATTCCGTTTGTCAAAGCATTTGTTCGGTTTTGATTTCGTACGTTCACAGCCAGAAAAAGATTGTTTCAGAATGTTGGGTTAGGCATACGTCACAGCTGGACTGCGCCTTTTTTGACGTGTGGGCTAGACCTGCTACTCAGAAAAAGAGCTACATGGGTTCTTGTTTCGAGGGTTCTTGTTTCGAGTTTTTTTCAAAAGATGGCTTAAATTATCATAAATTAAATTTTTTTTTTTGAAATTTTTGTGCTATAACTGAGCACAGTGTTTGTTGTGAATTTGAACGAAGTTGAGCTTCCGATATTATTGAACAAAAATGGATTGATTTTCAAATAATGTTTTCGTCCACGCATCCTTCCCTACTTCAGACGTTTCGTTTGAAGGCGACAAAGTTTGCTTTTCCTGACTCTTCTACTGTGACGACATAATCGATTGTCTGAAGTGGTTGTCTGTTGGCGAATGGTCAGTTGTGGTATCGGTAGCTTTTCGTCAGTCAGTGATGAGTTCAGTCCTGCGTTTGGACGAAGAGTTTTCTTTATCCAATCTGCCATGTGAACTTGTCAAATAAATATGTTAGTAATTTAGGATTGGGATGAAAATGCAGAAGTAATATTGAAAGCAAAAATGTTAGTGAAGCGGGCAATTTTTATATGTATTAGAATCATGGTAATAGATGAAGTAAATAGATGAATCGACGAAACTCAATGTTAAGTTTTCGTCAGGTTTCAATATGGTTTTCTGATTACGAAGAAGTAGAAATAAATAGATCTGAATAAAAAAAAATTAGTCCTGTAGATGCGCACTTTAGAATCGGTGCGAAATGTGTCCTGCGTATCCTAAGAGGCGGTCAAAATTAGACAAAGAAGTGTCAGATGTTTTGATTACCACTCACTGCGCTCTATTATAGTGGTTCAGTTTACAATGGAAATGTTTTCTATTTAGTACGCAGTTACTTTTAACGTGCATTTAGTTTTTTCTATATCGGGGTTATCGCAGTTTCTGTGAAATTGACGTAGTTTTCTTGTAATATTTGGCGTCTACAAATGTTGATGGCGATGCGATGGTTTGCTTATTTAATGATCACTTTCGTATACTCAACTTGAGTGCTCGAAACCACGCCCAACTTAATTTATGGGAAACCACGCCTCGTCGAGACTGGTTACCGGTCTATACCGGGGATCGTGGACCGCGGTTGTTTAGATGGGGTAGCTCGAGTTACACGTAACTTAGTTGAGTTTTATCAAATATGGCCCGCAGATGTATCAAGTACCTGAGACGTGTTCGATCAATGACCCGTATTCGACCAATGGCTTGATACGGTCGTCCACAAATGAATGAGACAAATCACAAACTTTCACTTATCTGTTCAATGAGCCAAGTCTTACCACAGCTTTTTGGTGTATTTCAAAGTAATTTTAATTGTTCGTTGTATTGGATATATTTTTAAGTTCCGAAATTTGTGATTGTGGAGGCACTATACTTGACGCCAGACTTGAGGAGAGAGTGACGAGCGCGAAATGAGATCGAAAACTCCTTAAAATATGCTATATAGTAAACAAACAAGCGTTGTGTATGATGAAGACAACTTTCTTCCCTTCAGAATATAATTCTATAATTTTCGCTTATGCAGCAACATTTTTTATACGAAACATTGCACAACTGGCGCGTCGCAATGACACGCTTTTATTGTGTTTATCTTATCCATACACGCGTTTGTATCTTACAAAAAGGAAATGCGCGATGCTATTTTATCGGCTTAATTATAATCGACGGCTGCATTTCTGCAATGTGGCTTGAATTGCGATATCTCTTCGTCGTCTCGACTGAGTGAAAATATTGGTTTCACAGTAAACCGGCAATTAAGTCACAGATTGGATTTTTCATAAAATAATTTCCAACACAACTTCAGTCTTTTAGTACATTTTAAATTATTTGCTTTCTACTGAGAAAGTGCAAAATATTCTGGTAATACATGAAATGATCGTTCAGTATTGCTTTTATTATATTTGTACCAAATCAAATCTGGAATCTCTGAAGCTTTGGAAATATATGGTGTGCGCATTCCCTTTCATAATGTATGTGATGGTAATAAAATATATTTATTATAACTTTCCAACCCAGCTCATAAGCAGCTTTTATAGAACCGTTTTCTCATTGAAGAATTCGTAGGCATACACTCGCTACCTTTCAAACTGTCGCCGTTCACTCACAGGTTGATCTTGACTCTTTGATTCATGTCGTTTTCTTCGGTTGAAAAAAATACGCTACGAAAAGGATGTCTCAATTTTCTTGCGATTACTACTTCTAATCATTCAATTGTTCGCACTTTTAGTTGATTTTCTTCTAATGACACAAATTTTCTCCGGGTGTAAGAGTAACTAGCCAACATTCTACGTGGAGACTTACGCTCAACAAATTAAGTTCCTGATTTGGCTGGAGTTTCAAGTGCCGAAGACCAGAATTTAGTCTGTGGAATCTACTTCTGTTGGTGATTAATAATATTACTGGCTTAAGATCCACTTATCGGATTGTTGAGTGCTCTTCGACGAGCTGAGAGTACAGTGCGGCGGATGTCTGGAAATAAAAAATGTCCGAAATGTATTCGTTGTCGCAAAATAAAGTGAACACTTGCGGCGCACCAGGTTTTGGATCTGAAGCAATTTGCTCTTAGGCGCGTTGTGAATTCGTAGACGTAGGCTATGATTAAAATTAAAACAAAAATGAAAAATCCATTTTCGCATTGGATTCTGTTTAGCAAAAAATGCGTAGGCGTTGAAAACGAAAAGTGTAAAAAATCGAAGTGAACTATATAGGTTTTGTACCCATTGCTATATGTCCTAGTTGATCAATGATCTAACATTGAAAAAGCAATACAATTTTGGCAAAGTTTAGTTTATCGTTCATTGATGAATTCTGCCATCGGCGAATCGTTTCGGCGTTTTCGCAGTGTAAGTGACTAATATTGTGCAATGCAGTTTAACACACCACAAAAAACAATGCAATTGCCTGCACATGTCAAAAAGATTACTGCATTTTAGATAACCAGTGAATAAAAGCAAATCACACGAGGCCTGTCCCATTGAGTCAAGTCAATTTTATTTTACCCTTTATCATAAAAAATAACAGCACACGTAAATAATAAATAATGGAGGGAGTTGCGAAGACGAAAACGTCATAGAGTCTACAACACCCAGATGGACTGATGTGAAAAAAATAGTTACAATAAAGAAAGAGAAAAAAACCTATTATTAATAGTTAATATCTCAAAAGTACCAGCGCTTTTGATACATGCGTATCCTATCTGTATGAATATTTTACCAAGCATGAGGGATGAATTGAATCACACGTCAAAATAAAGAGGTTTTGTCAAAAATTTCCTCTTTGTTAACGTAACTGTTATTGAATATAAAAAACTGACGCTTATAAGGTCGAAAGCGGACAAAATTAATTCGCTTATCTAAGTTTATCAAAATGACGTAACCATAAATGCGTTAACAACAAATATAGATAACGTAATGGTCCATTGAGACATGGTAAGGACGTACGATTTGTATGGCGGAGTATTTCATTATAAAATTTGGGGGACACCTTTCGATTCAATGCTTGATCACGCACATATTGAACATTTGAATTAAAGTATACTAATGATAGGCGATTTTACTTGTACGAAATTGCCCTTAGAGCCGGAAAAATACCAGACTATTTCACTCATAATTGGTGTAAAATAAAGAAATAAAAGTGAAAATTGGTTTGTCCAGGGCAGATAGCACTTATCTGTACTTTATCATAGCAGTTCAGTTTCGGTAAGAATGTTTTCTGCTTAAAGAGAAGTTGCTGGTACTAGGGCCTACATCTTGTAATAGATTTTTGCTATTATTAAGGGGCGTGAGTTGGTCGCTTTTACTGCTTCCGGCCTTGCTCAAAGTGAATTTCGATAAAAAAATGCCACAAATCTGGCAAAGGTATCGTTTGAAGTATTATCCGGGGCAAGCTAAATAACAGAATTGCGTCTAGTTACCACGTATACAACTCGGATAATTAAACTTATTAATATTTAAATAATCGTGGCAATGGAGGAATATACTCAGCTGAATCATACCTCGCTAACATTTTGCAATTTTATGTAACGTCATCGCTGTCCGTCGAGACTCAAATCCATTTTTAAATCACTATCACGTGACTAGTTGTTCGTTCATTCATAAAATTCCATTCATGACTCACAAAGGTGTCTCGGGCGATGGACGATTTCCTAAAATCGTTTTGAGTCAGCGAGGCTGTTAAAATGAAACTGTTAAGTTGTGTTGTTTTTCGCGGTAATTCACTACTTGCCAAGTTGAATAGGTCTCTATTTTACTTGCCCGTGAACCACAAATACAAGGCCTACTCATATATGAACGGTCTGTGATTCGTTCATAATGATTTTGCATTTGTTTTTCGAAAATTTATTAGTATTCAAAAAGCCTTTTCCTATTTTATAACAGCGTAAGTAGCCCTAATTTGCCTTCTGTATGTCGTAGGTCGAACTTAGACGGTCGTCTGCGAAGATTGCTCATTTCGTTTTAATAGTTGTAGGGAAAGGTCTTACCCGTAGCCGTACGTAGTATGGGGAATTTGATGTATTTGTTCAGGTTTTTGGTTTGATTTTCAGGTTTGAAGTTGTTTAGTGTATAGTAGGTATTCGAAATTTGCTAAATAATAAAAATAATGTTTCAGCATTTAAGATAAACAAAGTTGGAGATGTTTGACCGTATTCTGTAGCAAATTTGTAGGATTTTGAAAACCCTTTGAAAAGCCTAAGGATTCTTATGTATATTATTGAATTTTGTAATTATTACGCAATCGCTTCAGATCTTAAAACGGGTCAATGTTTCAAAATCAACGAACATGCTGCTGAATAAAAGGAATCGTGGTTCGCGATATGATTAAGCTTTCCTCTCACACGGGATAAAAATTAATCCTATCATATCCCAAGAAAACGGTTGAATTTTGAGTTCGGGAAAATGATGCAATTATGTGGGGAAGTCAAAACATCCGAGTTGTCGTTTTGTTTGGTGCCGCCGGAAATATAATTTTAAAACGATTTTTAAAAAAGATTAAGAGATTAGTTAGCATATATAAGCCATGTTGAACTCGCTCTCCAAACTGATAGACGTTATCTCGATTTCAAAAAGGTTTTGCGCGGAAGTTTTAGTCTGTTCATATGTGACACGTACTGAACAAAATAATTCTTCTAAGTTTTATTTGATCCGTTTTACACACTTTTAAATGAATAAAAAATCATTGAGAGTTAATGGCCTAATTAGCTCGATGAATATTTTGACCGTGAATCAAAAATGCAACGTTTCGTTCAATTTAGATTCAAAGATGGATACTTCTAGAGTGCACAACTTGCAAACTTATACATTTTCCAATGTGGTATGATCTAGTTTATTTGTTAAGCATCAATTTTTTCCGCGTTCAGTTCTCCGAGGATGTTTTTTGCTTAAGGTGTTGTTCCTAGACCTTCATTATACTTCGTAGCTTGGAGTGATCTTTGCAAAACTGAAGTATAAATTAGCAGAGCAGGAAATATAGTGAGGTATGGTAATTAGCTTGAAAGGAACCGCAACGTTGTTGATAAGGGGAACTAATATTTTAGCCGGTCTTGGGGATTCAGTTTTCAGTCTCGGTTTCTTAATTGAATTCGACAAAAATCACCAATTTTCCTCGGAGTATAGTTTATAATGACTCAATATCACTTAAACAAGAATAGGGGCTTCCAACCCAAATTTGCGTCCGCTTTCGTCACACTTCGATATTTTGGTATTACTTTTTCCCTTGCAATTCCCATTCACTTTTTATTCAATCACAAATCTTTTTTTTTTTAAATTAAATTGTCATAGGCATACTTGAACTCGTTGAACTTACCCTTTTATCTGAATTTAACAGCTTCATCTGCAAAATGCGACATTCGGATATTTTTTGTCAAGTATGAGCCACTGATTGACCGCGTCTTAGCGAGTAATGAAGTAAATTCAGCAGCGAATCCCTCGATTGACTGTTTTAACATGATCACAGACAGACACCTTTAAATATTTGATACAGATTAAGATTTTTATTCATTAAAATAGCCTGATGCGTTAGAAAATGAATCAACATCACATTTTATTATAAATATTAAATTGCTTGTTCAAAATGAAGTAATCTTGTTTCCCGTGCAAAACACCCGACAATTTTGATTTCACGCCTCCTTTCAATTTCTAGTTAAAATGTTGATCGCTCTGATATAAACAACGCCATTAACACAGCTGAAATTGCAGTTTTATCGGATTTAACACAAAATTTACCTTCAAAAGCGATATCTACATTCTTCCTTGACAATTTTGTCAAAATTAGATGGTTATCTCTAAAATCGGGCCAAGTTGTAATCGATCCCACAGTTTCGTTGGCATGTCCCAAGTATTTTTAATTCGTCAAACATGGGCAGGGATTTTAGTTCAATAGCCGTCTGATCCCGGAAGCCAACGCTTTATTATTTGGTCTTTTGGTGATTCCTTTTGATAACTCTTTTTCCAATTCCAGCTCAGTTATAAAATCAATGCGCAGACATTTCGTTCCCATTCAATGTCGCTCGAATTTGAACACGAATCTATATTTTTGGCTTTGCAAACCAGTATAGTATAGAAACGGATGGGAATATATTTTTTTTAAATAGAATCATATTCGAAAGGATTCAATTTCAAGTCGTTGCATTTTAGATTCGATTTGAAAAAAGTTTTGGAAACCTGCATACCTAGGCAGAAGTCACTGATGGACCCGTCTCAGTGTTGCAATCATCAGTGACCCATGCACGACAAAGCTTCGTGGGTGCACATACGTATGTCACTTTTACATTGAAGATAAAAATGCGTGTCTACGACTAAACGATAAGATGCCTCTTTCATATTCAAAATTCCGTTATTGCCGGCCCCGGTAATTCAAATACGCATAGCTGTAATTCTGTTATGAATTAATTAATAATTAAAAATTTGAATATATATTATCCGGGAATATATATTTATAAACCTGGTCATGGAAGGAAGTACTTTCGAATAAGAGAATAAACGAAGGAATTACTTCTGCTAAAATCACGCTATCCACAATGCGATATTTGCAGATTATACCGATTTAAACAAAAAGTTTATATAAAATTAGATTTTTTAACTGAAAGAAATATGTTTTCTCGTGCCTTCGGCATGCATTTTTTATACTTCCGCGTGGGCTTGTTTTTATTATTCTATCACAACCCATTCTAGCAAATTCCCTTACATGAGATTTAAAAGATTACCTATCGTCCTCGGGGCAGCTTTATTTTTAAAGGTGACGTAATTTTAGAAGAATTTCGATGTTTCATCGTAAAAATTGTCTGCGTTGGGCTTTTGGTTTTGTCAAGTGTGGGGCAATGATGGATCCGCACCGTAACGGCGCGATCCATCAGTGACCCATACTTGACATAACACCAACAAAGTGCAACAAATTTTTGTCTGCTAATGCATCACACGAATGACTGGTTGGAATGCCTTTGCCGTAACAGAACATCTTGTGTTTGGTTAGTGCAGGGTCGAGTAGACAGTCTCGTTGTTTTGAGAAGATTGTGGATAGATTGCTGAGAAGGGGTGTGGCCAAAATCGAATATCTGTTGATTTCAGAATCGAATCGAATATTTTGTGCTAATCGATTCGGGTATTCGAAACACAAGTATTATGATAAACAAAGGCATTCTCTAAGAAAATTGTTAAATACACTTAAATTGACATATGTTTTTTTATCTATTTGATTTGTTGATTTCGAAGCGAAAAAATTGAACCAATAATTTATAATTCACGAACTACGAATCGAATATTTTGGACAGCTTTGTTGTAGAAAAGGTGAATGTGAAGAATATGTTTCTGAAGAGTTGTATTGCTTGTAGATTGAGTGAAGTTGCGAAAGGGTTGCCGCTTAATTTAATCAAACCTCGGTAGATCCTTCACTTTCCTGAAACCAGGTGTTATCGTGGCGAGATTTATTATAACGTTGCTTTTGGTGAAATGAATCCGTAGCTAAAGCTGCATCGGTTTCCTTTTACAGAAAATTGTGTTGTCTCTCGGCTAAATTTGATTCACCTCCATTAGTCGGACATGTTGTCAACTGCTGCTGCTGAAACCGTGTCATCCTACACGAAATCCAAAATAACACTGATTCCAAGGAGTAAATTTGTGGTTAAGCTGTGTTCAGTGTCTTTACATTGAACTACAAGATAAACTAGTCCGAAGCAATCAAATTATCTCCTTTCTAGTCACGTTCTTCACACGGAGCCCATCCGGCGCCCATACTAGACCAACTACTGTCACCACCAGATAAGAAACTTGAGACTCAACAAATAACTGTGGTTTTAGGTGACGATAAGTCTGTTATGATGCGGCGTTACTAACATTTGCTGAAGTGTTATCTATGTTAAGTTTGGTAATTTATATGTATGGTTTCTGTACCTTTATAAGGATTTAAAAATGATGTCACTTCTATGTAAAATGTTGACAAGGTATAAGTTGTCTGTTTTGCAGCACAACAATTCGTCTGCGTATTGTATTGAGCGATATTTTATTTTTTTACAATTCGCTTCACTGTTCAAAATATTTTTCGATAAATTTCCTTTTCCGAAAGAATGGCCAATATAATGCCCTATACTTCTAGTGTAGTTTAGAGTATATTGTTATCATTGATTCCAGAGGAAAGTATAGACATTGGTTATTTTGATATTTGTTAAAAGACAAAGACACAATATGTAACGTACGAATAATCTTCGAACACCAACATTTTGAGCTCTCACAGGGCGCTGTTTTCAGATGCTTCTCTCCTTATTTTTTTGAGTTGAAATTAGGACCGTTCGCTGTCGGGAAGTGCCTACTTGAATTAAAACAGGTGGAATAAGGTTTACAGTATTCATGTTACAATTTGGCATTTGAAAATAAATAGTTTGCGACACGTCATAATCATGTTCAATGGAACGTGACTTTTTGAATTCCCATGACGACAGGAAAGGAAATAGCGTTGATGGACCGCAACCAGTTGGTTGGTGGCCTGTTATACATTACCTGATTTGAGAAGTTATTCCAAAGTTAACACACATGAACAAAATTGTCTGTTCTTAATCGATAATTTTGAATATGGACTCTTGGGAGTGATTTGGATATTACAGATTTCCTATTTAAATTCTGGAATTTGCGTCTAACTTTCTATACCTCAGAAATAGGCTTTACGCCAAACTGAAGGAAAAAAATAGCAAGCGAATATTGTTTTAATACGGTACATTTGCTTTCCTAAATTATCGACATACTTTAGGGTTTTTAGCGAGCGTTTTTTTCTGTCATGGTTATTTCATAGTATTTAAAAAATAAATGACGAAGGCCAAGCAATGTATTTTATACCATCAACGCTTCGTAAGCCTGTGCCAACCTTCTTCTTCCGAACAATAACAAGTTAAAATGGTGCTCGTATAAATTTTCAAAACTCGACCGCATAAATTACGTCGTTTTTTCTTCACCAGTTGTGAAATTGTTTTTGTAAATGCTATGGAATTACCCAATTTCAAAAGATCTTAACGTATGTCGATGATTTATTTCGTTACTGACCGCTGAATACCGGAAACATATTTCCTTAAATCTAGATAACGTTACAGACTATTTGTTCAGTTTATCGTTAACCCGAAAACAGTGGAATTCCTTAACGGTCCTCACTTCCTTAACCCCACACGTTGTTCTAAGGAAATTACAGGATACTTTGAAACAATCCTTTCTTATTTAGAAATTTGTTTGGTGTTTTATGTATGGGACGACGATGGATCGCGCCGACGGGGCGCGGTCCATCAGTGGCCCATGCTCAATAAAATTCGGTACTGGGGGATGTTTACTAAATGGAGGTTATATCCCCCATTCGCTCCTCGCTACCGCCGTGACCGTTTCTAAGCTTTTAGATGACGATGTGGTTGCAAAGCGGGTTAGCGGTAATAGAGAAATATGAAGTCTTTCGTAATCAGATTCTAGTAGTGGGAATTCGGTCTCGTTCCATTAGGTGTTAGTCAAATTTGTCAAATTTAACTACATCCAGGAGTGTGGATTTAGACCGGTACAAATAGACATTAGTCAAAGTTAATATGTGCCAATACGAAGATGTCCAAAATCTTACCCTGTATGTTAATTCAGGCATGACGCCTGTTTGGAACGCTAGAATATTACAACTTCGCGTCTTGGGCGCTACTTTCTTTTATTCTACAGAGCTTTGGATTGGGTTCGAATAGGGGTTAGTGAAATTTGATATATTAACATTCGACAACATCCCAAGTATTGAGCATGAATGATGATGCTGGAGTTGATGAGTACTAACACCTGAGTACTAACGCCTGTTTCAAACCACCCTTCTTCGCGTCTTCAGCGCGTGATTTTTCTGTAAAATTAGACGTTTGGTCGGATTTTTTTTTGTAGTCGTTATTTTGACAACTTTAATACCTCTTGCCATAACGAAAATTTCAAGATCCGTCACTTTGAACGATCGCACGGCCATTGGTGGAAAGATGGAACCAAATATTCGATCGACAATAGAATTACTCTGAAGTGTATCTCTAGACATAAAATTGTCGGTCGGTCTGTTGAGTTCGTTTTATTGCACTTAATCATTCTTTATAAACTTATCATTGTCTTGTGTAGTAAAGGTTTGTCAGTCTGGCACAAAGAATTTTACCAACTGTCTTCATCGTTTAGAAAGATGATTTCATAAGTTTTATTTCGGCAAATATGCGCCGCAGATATTCCTCACGTTGGCAACAAGCTTTGTCTTTGGTCGGTGGTTGACTTGGCGTGAATAGGGGGGAAGGAATTTGTGTAATATAATAAATAATTTGTGTCTCGTAAAAACGTGTTTAATACGCGCTCAATGGTTTATATATATAAAGATGAAACTTGCTCTCTTGTTTAGTTCGTTGTATTGTTTAATAGGCGCAGATGATGTACATCGTCTGTTACTAGCAGATTTTTGTACATTCACAGATGGGTCATTTTAGTTTAATATTTATTAAGTTCTTTGAGTTAGTCGTAGAAATTTTTGTTAAAGTATGAGTCACTGATGGATCGCGCCGCCGAGGCGCATCCATCTGTGGCTCATGCTTAACTAAATTAAATTTCCGATTGGGCTTCGTTGTAGTAAAAAATAGTAGTAACTTTTGTACATAATGTCTTTGTTAAAACTCTTGTCAGCGGCGGATCTTTGACGTCCGTCTGCAGCTTATGCACGGCAGTTCCAACGTTCTAATTGGGCATACGTGCACATGTCAGTGTCAATTATATCAAATTGTGATTATGCTCGTTGAAATTTACTCTTTCTATTCCTACAAAGCAGGTGCTTTTTATGTATCGCCGGATAAAATTTAGGTACGTACCACGTTTGGTTTCAGTTCGTTCAAAAGTTAAAAGTCTTTACCTAACGCCAAATGGCTATTAAAATGCTTATCTGTTGAACCCGACTAATCTGAAAATAACGAATGATCAGACGTGCGGCATTTGCATGAATCTGTGACATTTCATGAATGTTTAGTTCTTTTAACTTCTATTAATCTATTTAAATATTTACCAACAACAACGCATGAGATTATCGTTTGGTGAATTTAGATAGTTTTTGCATACTTGTATAGAATGCAAAATATTGTAGACAGTCCCTATGTATCATGAGCTCTAATTTCAGATTTATTTATTATTGAAACGCAAACTCTGAATTCCCCAGAGTTGCTGAATAGTTTTATCTGAAATCTTGTCGAAGACTTTTTGCGTCGCCTGTTGCGTAAAAGACGTCACAAGTCTGGAACTGTGACGTCACAAATTTAAAAGTCTCCCGTCGTCGTCTGCAACTGGAAACCGCTCATCGTCGCCTGCTTTCGGAGTTCTTAATCACGTCACAATGCCTAGTCGTCTGCTTACCTTCTTTCGCTTATCACGTCACAACGAACGTTCGTCTGCCGTAACCCCAGCAGGAAGTAGATTATCCATAAACAGTCTTGTTATCTGCGAGTAATCCGTCATATCACGCTGTGAAAAATTAGAAAGCGTTTATATAAAATGCGGAACAAAGGCAGGTAAACACCAGTTGAGACTGCGCTGCGGTGTTGTCGTGGGAATTAGGGACTCCGGGGATCAATGTTAATCATCGAATTATAATATTTTCCCTTAGTTGAACACGAGCCACTGATGGATAGCTCCTTGGCGGCACGATCCATCAGTGGCTCGCGCTCAGCACAGTAGAAATTTATTTCTACTGGGATAACCCGATGTTGTTTTCGATATCTTGTTATTAAAGTTCAGCAATGCTTCCGTGTTATTTCAATAGCAGGCTAGTTGTTACCACAAGATAAACTTGGTTCGAAGCGAATGTACAACATTGTGATCAGCGCCAGAAAAACAGCGCGTACAAGTATATAAAGCGGCTATTAGATTAGAATATCGTTAACCACTGACCAGACGCTTTTAAACATATGCTTGAATTTAGATTATTTTTGTCAGGTTTTTACAATTATAATAGTCGGCCCGACAATCTATTGAATTGTCTCAATAAATAGATTTTATAAAATTTAAACTCAATATGGTCCAAGCAGAATTAGGTAAATCGAATTAATCTCGATGACAAACCTTAATGCAACGCGGTTTCCTGCTGATGACTTGTAAAAATATGGCGCAAATTGACTAAAATTTTAGGCATTTTAGTGTATCAGTTATAGTCAGTTGATAGTTGCGTTGAATTGTTAAGGAAAGCGTATTTTCTTGCATATGGAAAGGTAAAAACATTTTTGTCGCCTTACAAAAAAAAACGTCCTTTATGAACAACGTCTGTCGCTTACTGACAGCAGCATATTAGTCGAAACGCTACTCCCAAAGCTTATTCGTGGTATGTACTAATGCGTTTAAGCAAACATTTTTTTTGAGGAAAAGTCAAATACAATATTGAGAAACGCACGTCGATATGCCATGCCTACTACGACAAATCTGCCAAAAACAAAGTTGAGATTTGACAAATGCGCTGTGGTTTGACTTGTTGTTGACTTATTTGTTATTCGAATGTTTGTGGCTGAGATTAGCGTCATAGTGTCAATTAGGCAGATAAGCTGTAAAAGTTGAACTTTAACTTTTAAGTTGAGGGATGGGTCGTATGTTTGCTTAATGTGTAGCAAGCAGTGTGTATAGGGTTTGCCACTATTAGGTAGGGATCTTAGAGAGAGAATTATTCAATTTGAACACCTTGACAACGATTGTATCGAATCATAACGAATAAGCAACTTTATTGATCGACCAGAAACCAAAAACGTTTATGATAATAAATAAATTATTGTAGTGATGAATCAGTATAGTTCGATAAAGAACTGGAAGACGGAAATACGACCATCTCCGTCTTCTTGAGTCAGCCACCAACAGCCAAATGGACTTGCATCAAGATCGTTTTAAATCCGAATATGTGAAACTCCCATATATATGTGAGGTATTTAAGTGTTAGTATCTGTTCTCAGTACTGAGTTGTGTGGGGTGATTCAGTCCACGCATTTCGATGTTACTCCATGTTTGATAAACGCATAATATATATTTATTCATTTTTTCATTCCTATCTCTAGTTTTAGTTTAAATTGACGAATTCCTTGTCAAGTTCCGATATAATTTAGCAGACGACTTGTCAGGAAGATTTTATTGTTAGATAATAATCAATAGTTTGTGACGGAACATTTGACGACAACCATAACTTTGTGACGTATTAATTGTTTAAGACATGTTATAACAATGGGTGTGGATATGTTTAAAGTGAGAAAGTTTCGAGTAACAGGTTTGTAAAACAATTTTTCAAGTTGAAATATATTTCATCAAATTGGCTTTATTATTCTAAATATGCAAAATTGGCTTGTATTTTTAGAATATCAACATATTGAAATTCTTATTTATCTGATATGCACAACCGGTGCGAGCTAGACGAAATAATTTGCCGAAGTTTCGAAATTCAATTTGTCAAGTGTCGTCAAATTATTTCATTTTGTTTTCACCTACTGCGCATATCAGATCAGAACTATGAATCTACCTGGTATTAACCAGGCATTATTGAAATTGTTCTTTTATTTAACTTTTATATGTTTCAAAATAACATCCCTTACTCCAGGAAATTTTCCCAGGTCATTGGTGGGTAGGTGTTGTTAACACGTCAGAAATTTCAAGATAAACATGTTTTGTTAAGTGTATGGCACCGGTGGATCGCCCCGTCTAGTCGCGGTCCTCTTTCGCTCGTGTAAAGTAAAGTGATTAATTTAGAAGGCGCCCAGAGTCACTTTAAACGTGTTTTGCCAAGTATTAGCCACTGATGGATCGCGCTCCCAAAGCGCGATCCATCTGTGGCTAATACTTGGCAAACATAAGTGTCTAAAGAATGTATTAATATACATATGGCCGAGGCGCTTACGAGACCGGGTCCTTCTGGGAGCCATTTTTCTCTGAATATAATCTAACGGGACTAAAATATCTCGATGACGTCGATCGTATGATTTTAGAACCAAGGGGAGTGACTAGACATCTGTCTCTATTGGATAAGATATATCTGTCAAATTGCATACTATCAGACCTGAGCCTTGTGTGGATTCAGTCGATTTCCCAGACAAATTATTTTTTTCACTTATTCGTTTTCTTTCGTCTGTTTTAAGTCACAAGTCGATCGCGCCGTTGATGCGCGGTCCATCTGGGACTCGTACCAGCCAAAGTTAAATTTCAATAAGATAGTTTTGTTTATTCGCAATAAACTCATTCTCGAATAAAACGTTTTAGATGGTTCTGTGTCTTAACCTACACGATTTTTCAGTGAATCATACCATTCAAAAAATCTCCCAAAATCATTTTAAAACTATGGGTAACAAGATGATTTGCAATCAATTATAACAAGTGTAAATCGACTTGATCTTTACGCGACTCGAATCTCATTGAATGTATTTCAAAATTGCTCTTGTGCAGAAATTATGAACATACCACGTATAATCACGTCGCATAAGTTCTACATTATAATTTAATTACTGCCCTTAACTTGGGAGGCCAGTATCAAACATTTCCGTTCCGTAGAATCTGAGGAAGCAAAATTGTTCAAAATATCCTGCTTCATTTAAGCGAATCCAAATAAAGTCCCTTTGTTCTGATAGCGTTGTGACCACAAACTTATACAAATTTTAGAACTAATTACTGTGTGTGACGAGAAACCTAGACGTTTACTGGGTTAATTATCCAGAAATAATGATATGGCGACCATCTGGTGCGGTTGTTTCAAACACAGTCACGCGGTTGCAAAATCATGCAATTTAGATGTGCTGCATGAACAGTTCGTTCAAAATAAAGAAATTGTGGTAAGTTCGATCCACACAAAAAGTAATTACAATAGTAACTGAAATTGACAAACCGAATGGCGAAGAACAAACCAGATAAAAATCGCAAAATCGCTTTTTTAATTTGTTTGTTCCAATGGACGACGCCTCTGTCTAGTCGTCCATCATAACAACCCGTTTATTACATATTTGGACGACATTGTCATCAAATTTGTTTAAACGACATAATTGTCACGAGAAAATTAAAACAGGGATGCTAATTTTGGCTCTACAATTCGAATCGTTCCTAATACTCGTTATGACTCGATATGTTGCGACAAATGCTTGAAGCGAATATATAATATGCCATTTGGGGGTTTTCTATTTACTTAAAAACTTATGCCAATTTATTGGAAAACAACTGCTATATATTTAATTTACACCTATATTTTTGAAATTGAATCCAGTTTTAAAGAAGATTCATTTTGAAATTATACCATTCGATGTAGGCGAAAGTGGAGACTGTACGAACTAATGGTTCATTTAGCTTAAGGAATTTTCTGGAATTTGAGCTCCAAGTTTTTGGTGACAAAATCGATCCCAGGAAATCCACTCGAAAAATCTAGTAAAAACCGGTTTCGACCTGTTGTGACCTCTGACATTGATGATTAGTCGTCTGCCTATTCGCCATCGCTCAACTGATATATGATAGTTATAAAATTACCCAGTGACTCATTCTAGGTGTAGTTTTGGTCTGTTTTGAACGTTTTATAGTGTGGTTCACCCCAGAATTCCAACGTTGGTTATTCACAAAAAAAGGTGAAAGCCCCCATTAATATCGTGATACTCCATAAGCAAACCAAAATTTTTTGTTAAGTGAGGGATGAAAGGAAGTGGGCGCGATGGCCTAGTGGTTAAACATGTTGGCATCGCAGGTTGAAGATCTCAGAGTCGAGTCCTGGCGATTCGGCCCGTTAATCCATGCCCACCGCTTATCCCAGAGTGTAATAACTGGTATTGGCAAAGCCGAACAGGAAAAAATCATATCTTTCCAGCAATTCTAGCCCTGTCCGTCTATAAATGACCGCTGGTACAGTGCCTTGGTTATTGTGATCCACTCCAAGAAGTGGCTATAAATAAACACCTATATAAAATGAAACAAAAACAATGGGTATCTCAATGGGTCGTTCGTTTCAATTTTTCCTCTTTCTATTTCAGTATTTGGTGCTAAGAATCTCAGCAAAAGGGATTTTTGCAGTAAGTATATTTTCATGTATTTTATTTACGACAATCCCTTGCATTTCTCACAATTTACAAGGTTCATTCCACAGGCCATTAGAAATTATGTGCTTTATTTGGAATAATCATGAATAGAATAATAAAAACGGGCAAAACTTGACAGGTTGTGAGGCATTCTCGCTGTATAATATTGGTTTGTGACCTACATTGTGTATTATTATTGAATGTTATTGCAAGATAGTATTTCCAATGCATATCGTACTTCTCCCATTGTCTCACAAAATCACTTGTTCTCTCCTTCATATAATTTTGATATCTCTCTTCAGGACTACCTGATCCATTCGCCAAGATTGAAGTTAAAGGTTCTGGGCAAAGTTATTCATCAAACATATGTAAAGCTACATTGGATCCAAAATGGAATGAACATTATGATCTGTAAGTTTAGTTATTACTTCTATAAGGCATAGGTTGGGAAATATTCTCTTGCCACACCTCTCTTGTAGTATGATATGAAAGTATGTAAGCCTGGTAACAGAGGTCTCTCATCCTTTATGCAAGTATTGGGTCGAACGTTTTGGGCCGATAAACGGCCAGTCACACCTCTTGTATTTGTGTTAAAACTATCCATTTCCAAGTCTAGTGAGAAAGTCCCAAAGCATCTTTCATGCATTTTTATCAAATTGATAGTTTTTTTTTTCTGCAGGAACTGGTGAAAATATAATTTCTAGTAGTTATTTTGTATACTTAACATTTCAGTGTTTAAGGCAGAAGAACAAAAAGCCTGTCTAAATTATACATATTTAACTTAGAACCTAGTTTCCAATTATTTTTTCTTTTTCTGAAACAAATGGATATTTATACTGGTGTACATACTATTTCTTATTTGAAAAATTGAATTAGAGAAACATAAGCATTATGTCAGACTACGCACAGCCCAGTTTATTTCATTTTAAAATATTTTTCACGAACAATTTCTTTTTAGATATGTCAGCAAATCGGACAGTATTGAAATCTCAGTTTGGAATCAACGAAAAATCCATAAAAAGAAAGGTGGAGGAGGATTTTTAGGATGTATTCGCATCATGTCAAATGCGAATTGGACGTTTAAAAGACACCGGTCCACAGCGACTTGATTTGTGCAAGCGGCAAACGGAGGAGAATAACCAGGAGCCCATAAGGGGTAAGGGTGAGGCATAATCCATTAGTGAGATAGATGTGAAGTGCGATGCATGAAACAGGTTGACCGAATCTTGTCATTTTTTGTGACGTTCAATATGTTTTATGTGAATAATCGTTCTAGCTCATCAAAAGACTTTAAAAACTATTATCACTCACTGAAATGCATGTCCCTAAGAATTTGTAAAATGTATTTGATGTGTGGTGCATGCTTCATCAATCAAGGAGTCTTATTGCCGTGTTGTTGTGTCGTGAGAGGCGGCTAAAAGGAAGCAAAGAAGTGGTAGATTATCTTACCATCGCCCAGGGCAAATACCACTCACAGCACTTCATAATGACAGTTTAATTCTGTTTGGAATGTTTTCCGTTTAGAGTGCAGTTGCTAATACAACATCTTTTAGTAGCTTTTCACTAATAAGTGGCCGTTAGTTGGTTCCTTCTAGGCACTGTTTCGGGCTTTACTAAAATGAATTTCAAAAAAACAAAACTGAAGTGTGTTCCCCTCAAGATTGCACTATGCCTGTATATGAATAAAAACGAATCACGTTTATCGTTTTAACTATGCCGAAAGTTTTTTCCTATATCAACTCACAAAAGTAGGTTTTTTTCAACAAAGCCCTGATGGGTGCTCAGAGAACTAGTTTGGCTGAGCCAATATGTATTCTTCTCACTAAGAGGCTTTTGCTCATCTGACATGCGCAAACCGTTGAAGAATTGAATAGTGATGACAAAAATGTATATATATAAATTATGTACAAAAATATCATGTTCTCATTCCACAGAAATATAAGTTTATATTTCTGTGGAATGAAAACTTGTTATTTTCGTACATATGCTTTATATCATCTTATTCAAGCGTTCCTTGTGAATTCTCTCACACACAGATTTCAAGGAGACAAGGAGGGATAGGTTGTTCATTGCAAGATATCAACGAATCATGTAAAATACAGTTCTCCAATTTCTTTCTCAAAAAAGAATCCAATTAGAGCAATTATTGGCAAACGAACTACGGTAGTCAATCACGTTCAACCTGCCATCTTGACACTTCTAAATAAATGATCAACAGATTCTGGAATTGCAGAATGGTCTATCTAACCCTTTTATTCTGTACTATTATCTTAATTTTAAACCTTTGTTGTTTAACAGGACAAATCGTTGTAAGCATCGTCAGTCGAGATCATGAAGATCGAATCCCATCAAATGCCGTTGTTGATGCGCGTCGACTCGGTAACAATAATCCACTAGATGGAGCTAATGATTTACCTGAGGGCTGGGAGGCTCGACCTACAGCAACAGGAAGAATTCAATACGTTAATCATTATACTAAGTGAGTTTCTGTACTTTTGTTACATTGTGTTGTCAAAATTTTGCATTTTTATTATGCAGACTTTTTATCGCAAAGCAACTGTACAGGCTTTAGAATAGTCCTAACGTATTTCCTGCATGTCGTAAGAGGGGACTAAAAGGAAGCAAAGAAGTGATAGATCACCCAGGGTAGATACCACTCTTGCGCTTTACCATGCCGGTTCAGTTTCCGTTTGGGATGTTTTCCGTTTTGAATGCAGTTGCTGGTACCACATGTTTTAGTAGCTCTTTGCTATTAAGTGGTCGTTAGCTGGTTCCGTTCTCGCACAGCTTCCGACCTTGCCCAGAGTGATTTTAAAAAAAAACTAAACCCAAAAACAATGCGCTTGGGCATTAGCTAATATATATATGGAACAAATCCATTGTTTTTTTATGATAGTTTTCCCTGGGTCAGTACACTGGTAAAAATAATTGGCTTGGCTGTTTTAGTTCCTCAATTTGTAGTTGTTTGAGGTTATGAGGATCCATGTGACCACTAATGCATATCAGGTTGAAACTTGGTAAAACATTTTTCCTTGTGTCAAGGGTCAAATTTTCTTTGCTTTTCTGCCACCTGATAACATTGTTACCATTGCCTCACACTGATGGGAAACTGTTGCCAAGATACCTTGTATTTGAATCCACTTATTCTGACTAATACCTTTCCATTGCAGAACAATTCAATTTGAACGACCGACACGACCCGCAATTCCTCATGGTCCGACAAGATCTGCCAGTGCAATAGTAACCAACGGCAACCGACCGTCAGCCGTAGTTCATCGGAGAAGCATGCCGCCATCTAGTGGAAACCGTTCATCCATGACAGAAACCTCAAATCAAAATGGAGGGACCAGCGAGGGTACGCCAGATCGCCGCAGAGACTATATGACCCGTAACACTTTGCACCGAGACGGTGTTGTAGCAATGCCCCTCCCTGAGGGGTATGAACAAAGGACAACCCAACAAGGGCAAGTGTATTTCCTACACACACAAACTGGGGTGTCGACGTGGCATGATCCACGTATACCCAGGCAATTGACCCACATAAATGGGGATGATTTAGGGCAGTTACCCCCCGGTTGGGAAATGCGGACTACATCAACAGGGAGGGTATATTACGTGGATCATAGCAGTAGAACCACTCAGTTCACAGATCCAAGGATTAGTCAATACATCGACCAACTCCAGAAGAGGGGAAATGGTGAGTGTGCGCTTTTTTCCCAGTGATGTGACTCTGAAATCTCTTTCTATCTTTTATTTTATACTGTACTTGCTTAAAACTTATAGCCAGATAATGTAATAAAAACACAGGATTTCGGTCTGAGAGAAGCTAAACTAATAAATGGAATTAAAAGAGTGGCGAGTTTTAATGAGGGAGTTGTAATTGGTTTTGTCCCTTAGGAACTTGCTATGTTGAGTAACTTTGCTGAAAGCGCATTGAAATCTTGAAGCATAATTCTACGGACTTATGGATATTTTCAAACAAAAAACTCATCATCCACTTCTTCTTAAAACTTATCATAACTTTGTCATCAACCAGGTAATGCCAATGAAGACATGGAGAACGATCCACAACTCCCAAAATACAAACGCGATCTCGTTCAGAAGATGAAAGTTTTACGAAACGAATTACTGACCCAACAACCTCAAACCGGCCATTGTAGAATGGAAGTTTCAAGAACTGAAGTCTTCGAAGATTCATATAGGTAATTTTGTATGATATTCACTCCAAGCAAGATGGAATTAGCAGCCAAGGAGATTCGACCAACGGCCATTTATATGGCAAAAAGCTTTGTATTTTTTTTCTACAGCCACTTAGAGTGGATCACCCGACCAAGTCATGTGACAGCGGCCACTTGTACATGGACAGGGTTACAATTGCTGGAAAGATATCTTTTCCTGTTCGGCTTAGCTTACCCAAGTTATTATACCCTGGGTTGAGTGGTGGGCATGGATGAGCGAGCCGGATTCGAACCTGAGACCTTCAACCTTCGAACCAACATGTTTAACCATTAGGCCATCGCGCCCACTAATACCAGCTAATGCACTTCAAGTGGTAGGGATTTTGAATAGTTTTAACATGTTTTATGCGTGTCGTAAAAGGCGCCTAAAAGGAAACAATAAAGTGGTAGATAGTTTTACCATCACCCGGGGAAGATACCACATACTGCACTTTACCATAGCAGTTTAGTTCCGTTTTCCGTTTAGAGTGCAGTTGCTGGTACGACATCTTTTAGTAGCTCTTTGCTATTGAGTGGCCTTAGTTGGTTCTTGAGTGGCCTTAGTTGGGAGCTGCTTCTGGCCTTGCTTACAGTGATTGTCAATAAAAAAAATAACACAGAACCGGAACAGGTTAATGAATTCTCTTTTTTTCTTTTAGACAAGTAATGAAGATGCGACCAAAAGAACTCAAGAAACGTTTGATGGTGAAGTTCAAAGGTGAAGAAGGATTGGATTACGGTGGAATCGCCAGGGAATGGCTGTATTTGTTATCGCACGAGATGTTGAATCCGTATTATGGACTTTTCCAGGTAATTGAATCCTTAGTGCTTGAGTTAGCACGTTGTTGCCAGAAATGTTATGGAATTTTCCAAGGTTTTCTTTACGCTGCACTTGTTAGTAAAGGTGCTCGAATGTTACTAATCGAACTTTGAGAGCTAGTTCTTACTCTTGAACAGTTGAGATGTGAGATTTGTTATCTCAGAATGTGTCCCATGCAACTACTTTGGATGACTTAATATTTCTACTTTGAGTGAACAAAAATATCATGTTCTCATTCCACAGAAAATATAAGTTTATTGTAAGCTTTCGTTAGAACATAGCCTAACTTCTTCAGACAAGATTAAACTTTTGAGAAATGTGTTGATTACAGAATTACAGCCTGAATTGTCCACATTTTGAAATGTTTCATATTTGATAACAAGATTCAAATGAGCATTATTGAATATTACAACTGTTCCCGTCTTTCATATTTTTGTGTTCCTTTTAGTTATGTGATGAAATTTTTTTTTTCTTTCATTTTAGTATTCACGAGAAGACATCTACACTCTTCAAATCAATCCAGATTCCTCAATCAATCCTGAACATTTGTCATATTTTCATTTCGTTGGTCGAATCCTTGGAATGGCGGTGTTCCATGGACATTACCTTGACGGAGGGTTCACTATGCCGTTTTATAAGCAGTTATTGGGGAAACCATTGTCTTTGGAAGACATGCAGCAGGTGGGTGCAATGCCAGTTATGATTCTATATTGCCAACCAGAGCTCTTGAATAACTGTATAAAGATTCATACTAGCTTTCACTCGAGTGCGTACAGATCATTTAAATAAGAACTTAGGCCCTGTAGGTACAGGCTTTAGAATATTCCTAACATATTTCCTGCGAGGCGACTAAAAGGAAGCAAAGAAGTGTTAGATGGCTTTACCGTCGTCCAGGGCAGATACCACTCTACCATGTCGGTTCACTTCCATTTGGGATGTTCTCCGTTTAGAGTGCAGTTGGTGTTTAGGGTGTAGTTGCTTTTAGTAGCTCTTTGATATCAAGCAAGTGGCTGTTAGTTGTTACCTTTAAAGCGCTGCTTTCGGCCTTGCTCAGAGTGAATTTTAATAAAAATAAGTTTTACATATCTTGAATACGAATACATATCTTGCCTAGTCAGTTTTTGTTTTGAGAATGAAAAAAATTGACATCAACATGTGCATTTGTGAGATTTTTTACATGCTTTTCTAGTAAAAGTTGCTCCTGAATCTATTAAGTTCTCTTAGTCTTGAGTTCATATTTCTCTGATTTCAGCTTACGTTATTGTGCCGAACTCTCTCAGTTTTGCATTTTCTAGCCTGTTCTGTTATATTTGTAGTTTCTACTTGTGTCAAATTTCAATGAGGATACATGCTGGTACTCAAAACTTAAATATTTTCGAGTTTCACATCTAGCTATCGTCTTTCTCATTTCTATCCTAATATGTTTTTTGACTACAGGTTGACCCAGAACTTTATACGTCAATGCATTGGATTTTAACCAATGACATTACTGATGTTCTTGACCACACATTTTGTGTTGAACAAGATTCTTTTGGAAAGCGAGTGGAGCATGAACTCAAACCTGGTGGCTCGGAGATTGCAGTCACAGAAGAAAACAAGAAAGAATATGTGAGACTCTATGTGAAATGGAGGTTTTTAAGAGGAATCGAAGCCCAGTATTTATCATTATCTAAGGTGGGTGTTTTTTTTTATTTTAGGTTTGTTCAAAGCACAAAAGAAATAGTTCAAATCAGTCTGAAATCCAAAAATATTGTTCCACAGTCTTGCAGATTGTCATGGAAAATAATTTTGCTCTGAATCTTTTATTTTATAGCCACTTCTTGGAGTGGATCACCCTGCCCAAGGCCCTATACCATCAGTCACTTGTAGACGACCAGGGTTAAAATTGCTGGAAAGATATGATCTTCCCCTGTTAGGCTAAGCCTACCCAAGTTATTACACCCAGGGTTGAGTGGTGGGCATGAATAAACGAGCCGGACTCGTACTCGAGATTTTCAACTTGCAATTCCAACATGTTTAGCCACTAGGCCATCGCGCCCACAATTCGCACTTTTTGCATGTAGCTACTTCAATATGAATAGAAGCAGGAATATGCTCTGTTTATCGGTTTGACTAAATGTGTTGCTGCTGTTAAAAGCTACATTTCAGTTTACTAAAGGTTATTTACTAATAGATTTCACCACCCATACAATTTTGGCTGACTTATCTCGTGTGATCCGCCAATGCCTCATACTTGATACACTATGTTGTCAAAAGTTTATCGATTGGTATGATGATCATTTATATTACAATATTTTCACATTCCAGGGTTTCTATGAAATCGTTCCTCAACATCTCCTGCGGCCTTTTGATGAGCGAGAATTGGAACTTATAATCAGCGGACTTGGAAAAATTGACATCAAAGATTGGAAGAAACATACCAAGTATAAGCATTGCAACCAAGACTCTAATATTGTCAAGTGGTTTTGGAGAACTGTTGATTCTTATGATGAAGAGAAAAGAGCAAGGTGAGTTGATAGCAGCCATTTTATAGCAATGTCTAATGGAGTGCATCAATTTTGTATCCATGTCTGTTGTGAGCCTCCATTTTGTATCTGTGTATTGGGTACATTTTGTATCAATGTATCATTGGGGTATCCATTCTGTATCCATGTATAATTGGGGCATCCATTTTGTATCCATGTATAATTGGGGCATCCATTTTGGCACTCATTTTGTACCACCAATTCTGCTGATAAACTCCTCAACAGTGTTAGCAGATTGTGACAACCAGTCTTGAGTATGTTTAGTTAATTTTTGAATTGGGAAATTGTTGTGATCATTTCCGTTCTATGCAGCCAAATCAGGACTTTTTATTTTGTCAAATGGACCATGCCTCGTCAACATGATCTATCAGTTACTCATCTTTAGCAAAACGTATCTGAACAATGTTTTTCCGAATGTTGATGGTTTTGACTTTTGAATAATAAAAGGAAAATAATGAACAGAGAACACTTTGGAAGTGTGATCAGAATTCGACCACCAAGGCAAAGTAGCCTTTAAATAAATAATATTAATTTTCTTCCAGACTGCTTCAATTTGTCACTGGATCAGCGCGAGTGCCTTTGCAAGGTTTCAAGGCATTGCAGGGATCCACAGGGACTCAGGGTCCAAGATTATTCACCTTACAATTTGTTGATTGTAAAACTGACTGCCTTCCTAAAGCTCACACATGGTAAGTGGATTATTCTCATTTATAGGAAGTTATTGTTTCTAAAGACAAAAAGCTTCAAAGCCATCAACACTGCTATTTCATAGCAGTATTGATGGTTTTGAACCTTTTTTACAGTTTGGTTGCTACCAGACACTCAAAAAGGGACAACTGAATCTTCTAGCAACAGATATATCATGAAATATCACCCATTTGTTGAAACTCTTATGATGAAACTCATTTTCTTCGGACGTCTGAGTAGCAGAGTACCTGGGATAGTCGGTGTCGATACAGACATTACTGTTCAAGATCATCTTGTAGTGAGAATTGGCTAAAATTTCTCCATAAGTCTGTACGTCTACCCAGGTTACATCAGCTTTCCATTGTATCTGAGTACTAGGCCAGGTTCTTCGGCCTTTTATGAAGACCAGGTCGACCGCATGCTTAATAATTGATCAACAATTTTTGACGACGAACCGTGTCAGGACCCAGTTTAATTTTGATATTTTTATATTCACAGTTTCAATCGGATCGACATCCCGAACTATGAAAACTACGACAAACTTCGAGACAAGATAACTTGTGCGATTGAGAACACTTGCGGATTCTTCACTGAATAAAAGGAAGTTAGCATAATTCTCCAGATGCCGTCATTTGAAGCAGCGAGCACTACATGTGTGATATCATGTTTCCCTGTTAGTGCATGACTGAAACAGTGAGGTCATTGCTGCTAGGCTTTGTGTTCCTCCCGGTGCCAATCAGAAGTTCGTCAGAAACTTGTCTGGCCATCTTTGATATCATTTCAAACGCATATGGCGTGTTTAACTGGGACTTGAAACGATTCCTGCATTTGAACATAGAGGAACTCTTTATTAGAGAGCAGCACAAAAGTCCTTGCTGCTTAAATATAACTATACAAAGATACAAAAAAGGACACAGAATGTGACAATTAATAAAAGACTTAAATAAACCTACTCAATGAAAAATAAATTTTTCAACGACTCATTTTTCCAGTACGAGGCACTGATGGATCGTGCCACTGCGGCACGATCTATCAGTGACTCGTACTTAATGAAATAAACTCCTGCACGACTGCTCTTATTATTTTTGTTATTTATACTTTAAAGTTATCCTATTTCTCTCTTTTTTTTACTCGAAAAGTGGGTTATTGGTGCCACTATTTCTTGTGTTTATTCTTTTATTTTTTCTCTGGTTTTGCCAATCGATTGGCGATAATGGTTATAGATTTTTCAACTATATCCAAGCATTGGAACGCATAAGTATGCCCGTGGTCGTGCATCTATAACATTGAAATTTCAAAAATTTTCATTGTCAAATTATGACATAATAGGATCAATGGCAAAAACATTTTCTTTAACAAAAAGCAATATTAATGTATATCACGGCGTGGAAAACATATAGAATTGAAATTCGGTTTTATGATCCTGTTGAAAAATAATGGAATCATATTTGAAGAGATTCGATTTTAATTAATAAGATTTGATGAATTGACATATCTGAACAGATGGGGTAGGTTTCACTTTTATTCTGCGGGATCAGAAAGCTGAGAATACGGCTTAACGATGTGGAGAACCACGATCAATTGTTACGGCTTCCTCTTCTTACCTGGAAATCATGTAAATTTTGTTAATTTATTTTTACTTTTTAATCTCTGCATTCATTTTTATATTTCTTTTTATGCGCCTCTCTTTGTAACAGTAATATGTAATGTTGGTGCATATATCACCTGTTAGTACACCTATTTTTAGTGCGCTTGGATTGGATCTTTTTTATTTTTTGTGCCTCTTAAAAAATATTGTTTAAAAATAATTCAGTTGGTTGTAGATGACTTTTGGGGTGTTTCTGGGTCACTGAGTAGCAAAATCATGAATCAGGCGAAGTTGTAACATGATGGCATCGCAGGTTGTATATCTCTGGTTGGAGTCCGGCTCGTTAATCCATGCCCACCACTTAACCCAGGGTGTGATAACTTAGGGTAGACGAAGCCGAACATGTAAGATCATAATTGTAATGAAGCGTTGCAAACTTCCCATTGATTTGTTTACATTTCGTCGTCACATTTCGTCACAGCATCCCTTGTGTATCACTATGGGTCAAGTAGACAGGAACCACTCGCTGAGATCAGAAATTCTGCCCGGTCGAGCGTGAAACGCAAATAAACTTTGGGAATTTCTACACAATGTTATTGGCTACACTCAACCCAGGGTGTAATAACTTTCATAGGCTCATCAAGTTCGGAACCGCAGGTTTTACCAACAACACTAGTCCTGTTTGTCTATAAGCGGTTGGGCCTTTCTCAGGTTGATGCACTAGAATGAGTGATTGTACTAAAAAAGATTTGGACTGTGTAGTCCTACGCTTTATTCTAACTTACAGTCGAACACACATAAAAATTATTTTTTAAAAATGCTCTCAATGGTTCATGAACGCCATATTTTCCATACTGCTTTTACCCAAAACTTGCTTTGTGTATTTAACATAGGTCTTTTTGCTTCAGTGACTAATATTTATCTAAAATTATGCTTTGCTTCGCTTCAATTTATTTATTTGCAAAATATTTATAAAAAAAAATCAAGCAATCAGCATATTATTACTATTATGTAACTACTCAGTTTACATTGATTCTGGTTATTTTTTACTTTGTTCTTGAAGGAGACAATTAATCGGGAAACCTCTTAAATCATTATCTTGTTTGTTGTTGGGAATTTTGTTGTTTTTTCACAAGAAAAGGTCATCAGTTTGAGAGAAACTTACTTTGCAAATATTTATGACATCAATCTGTATCACATTGGAAATGGTCTGTTTTCTCACCAAATTTGAAGCTACAATCCTATCTGAAAATTACTTTGACAAGCATGGTCTCATCGACGTGACTCATACTCAACAAGAATGCTCAGACAAATTAGACCCAATCGCAATTTTTATTTTGCCAAGCATGAGCCAACGATGGACCGTGCCTTAGTGGTATGATCCATTAGTGGGTCATACTAAACAGAATATATTTGGTCATATATTTTCCGAAGGGGCAACGAAACAAGGTTCATAACCAATCGAAAATTTTATCTTGCGAAGTATGCACGACTGACAAAAATTTGCTGCTAGGCGACTAAACATACTTTTCAATAAGAACACAAATTACAAATGAAATGATAATTGCAAGAAATCAACGACTCGTACAAACGAAAGACTGAAATATTATTTCACATTTTCAAACAAGTTTTGTATCAATGTTGCCTATTTTTATTAGGGAACTTGAGTAGTAAGCCAAATCTCACACGAACCTGATTTCACGAGGATAGTGGAACACCATATGGATAGCTGGTTGCACGACCCCACTATTTAAAAAATATAGAATTAAAAATAGATCTCGTTGTATATAATCATAATCTGTGTTTATAATGGAAGCAAATTAGTTTAATTACAGGATAAAGCATCCCTCGCAGTACAATTTGATTCCAAAATAAATGTATCTGCATAGTTAGCTCAATCAGTAAAACGTTGGGAATACGCTACGAGCTATGCATTACTGATACTTGGGTTCAAATTCCGCGAGCGATAATTATATGGGAGAGATCTGCCGGACGCTTGCCGGCGCACGCTGGTTCACGTAAAAGCGCTTCTTACAGCTTCGTCTGCCAACCAGGTCTATGCATAAAAAATGAGAAAATACGTTAAATCAAAAACTTTCACCCCTGATTTTGAACTGGTATCTGCACAAGAGCTTGTGGTTCGCCTTTTGGTTACGCAGTATGCTCAGCTTTCCTCTCCCACAGGATAAAAATGAAATCCCATCCTATAGTAAGTTATGCTAAATGTGATCACACTTCGTTAATTTCTCACTTTATAACGACCGAAACCTTGTTTGGGAACCTAGAGTAGCTCGATATATTTATTTATTTGAAATTTATTTTTGAGAGATACGAATAGTAATGTTTTTTTTAAAACAGCTTGCAATTCAAGAACTTTGATTTTAATTCAAATCTATTTTTAAAATTTTCTGAATGAACCTATTTTGCAGTTGAATCTTTTTTTCTATAAATTTTTCAAGTGCATCATCTTTTTCTGTACCAGTTATTCAATTTCACGAGGGTGCCCTTTTTAAATTCAAAGATTTTGAGACAAAACTAATTCAAATTTTGATCAAAAAGAGCTTTTGTGTAAAAATTTGTCGAATATGTTGTCGTTTTACATTTATTTCAAAATCCTTCGTTTTTTATTGAGATAAATTGATTGAATCTGATTTTTTTTCAATTTCTCTGTTAAAATTGGATTTGATTCGAAATTCAATGACACTGTTGGAAAAGAAATTCATCCGTTAGTTATCCTCATTATCCCAATCAGAAATTTTATTTTGTCAAGCATGAGCCACAGATCGACCACGCCTGATCGGCGTGATCCATCGGTGACTCATACTTAACAAAACATATTAGGAGTGAGGGAATATAAGGTCTGCGTGATACCTTAGTTCCGCCGCTTACGTCTTCCTCCCCAAACCAGGTTGATGCAAGGGAAAAATGTTTAGCCAAAACCTTCACCTTCAATTCGGATTTTGTTTCTGCACAAGAGGCCTTGGTTCGCCCTATGGTTAAGCCATATTCTCAGCTTTCCTCCCCCGCACAATAATAATGAAACTCTGTCCTGAACCAATTTTTTTTAATTGGCAATGATAGAATTACTACTGCTAATCAAAGGGCTAGATCAAGCATTTTACATTTAATTAATTTTTGTGTCGTTATTATCTTTCTGTTGTATCTCTCAGTGTTATCATGTGAATGCTACTATGTAGTTCTATCCTTTCTGTAAATATATTAACTGTCTTTTTCTGTTCCACAATGTTTTTTGTGGTTGTTTTCTTCGTCTTTTTTGATTCAAATATGATGAAATATTGATAAAATCGTGTCCTATTTAGTTTGGTGTTATGTGGGAGGAAGGATGGGGTATTAAGATGACGATCTGCCGAAAAACTCCACAAATTAACCCCTGACACAGGTGTAGAGCATCTTGTTTTATGGAGGGAATCAAGAATATTTAAATGAAGAATGTTGATACAATATTTTAATAGGCAGCATTGACAAAAGTACCCGTTGGTTTTTTTATAATTGAAATCCACTTTAAGCGAGGCTGGAAGCTGTGCCCGAAGGAGCCAACTAACGGCCACTTAATACCAAAGAGCTACTGAAAGACTTCGTACCAGCAATTGCAGTCTAAGCAGGAAGCATCTCAAATGTAACTGAGTTGCCATGGTAAATCGCAGTGATTTGTTCCTGCCATTTACCATTTCTTTGCTTCCTTCTAGCCGCCTCTTACAAAACGCAGGAAATATGCTCTAATGTTTTTACCTACAGGGTTGCGTTGATTTAAATAATTTAATCACTTCTCACATGAAAGTAATTTAATTAGGGTTTAACGAGATGGAAATAATTGAATCTGGTCTAATCTAAAGCATTGAAGAGTTTTTTTCTTTTCGTTGAAATTCACTCTAAGCATTGCCTGAAAGAAACTAACTAACGGCCACTTAATACCAAAGAGCTATTAAACGATGTAGTACCAGCAACTGCACTCTAAGCGGAAAACATTCCAAACGGAACCACCATGGTAAAGTTCGTTGAGTGGTATCTGTCCTAGGCGATCGTAGAACCATCTACCACTTCTTTTAGTCGCATCTTACGACACGCAGTTAGGACTATTATGACGCCCGTACCTACAGTTGTGTTAACGTTTTACGAGATCGAATAGAGAGGTTCGAAATAGCAAGCGCTTCATTTCTTTTCCGTAATTTTTCTCTCGAGGCTGTCTGGTTAATGAAGAAAGATTAATACACCGTCAAGCATGGTTAAGCCATATGCTCGACTTTCCTCTCCTGCGTGAGAAGAATGGAATCCTATCATTCTTCACGCAGTGGAAGAACATATTTTGTGAGTACAAAGAGGCATTGGAAATGAAATGAACTTCAATTAACAGCATCCAATTACCAATTAACCATAACATAAGTCGAACAACGTTCCGAAGCGGGGTGAGAATTTTAGCTAAAAATTTATTTATTTTTCCTACTTATGGAGGTTGATGGAGGGAGACGAAAGCAGCACTACTTGCATTATCGTGCATTGGTGAGTCATCAAGCACACCCCTCGCATATAACTATCGCACTCAGGACATCAATGATGCGTAGCTCGAAACGTTTTCCCGACGCTTCACCGACCATGTTTACAGTTTTATCTGGATATTCATTTCGCGTCTCACCATTCCACTCAGTGTGAAACAAGTGAAGAACCCCGTTCCTAAGGGATCATCCACCCTTGAGAGCAGCGGAATGTGTCATCAAAATCGAAGTCCATATTCTGTAATTGAAACGAAGGCTCGCAAGAATTCCTTGACTTTTCGTTGCGAAAATATACCATTTTAAAAGCAAAACAATAAAATTTTGTGTCATACATGATTGCGCGTCGCAAGCGCTCGAAAATTTTGCCCATTTCAAAGATATTACGTATAAAAGTTCTAAATTTTGATTGGGACATCTTTTTTAAATAATTTTATTAAAAATTTGGAGAGTGGGGCAATGGCCTTATTTGTCTCTGGCTAATGCCAATGACGTGACGACAGTTCTCCATGCCTTCTTGGTGCAGCAGAAGTTGGGAAAAGATGAGCAATTATGGGTTTTCTAAATAAATATGTAAGTGCGTAATTAGGTGTGATAAATTCCACAGGCTGCGCTGTTGAGTCACAAAATTCAGTGTTCCCTTCATTGCAAAAAAAAAAATTGGAACTGTATTTGTAAAGCGGAAATAGAAACCGGGTGTGCTCAATCAGTTCTGCTAAAGGGTCATTTTTTATTAGTTTTAATCTTTCTTTTCCTTGGTTTGAGTGAATATTTTTGTAGTATTTACAAAAAGTTTAGTACTTTGAGAATTTATCATTTTTATTTTAAATACCTATTGTTTTACCGTATTTCTATTCAAAATTTGATTTGAGATTTTATCTCCATAAATTATTGGATCGTAATTTCTCGTTTATTTATTTTTTATAATTCACCTTATCTAATCTGATAAAAACTACATTTTGCTGTCTGGCTGAGTTCGCAAGCTGGGTTCATTTGAGTTTTTTTGGGGACGGAACTGCATTTTGGGGATAATTTTGTACAATGTCTGTTTCAATTTGTATTAAAATTAGTTAATTTTGTTTCTTGTACCAGTGTATCGAAGCCAATCAAACAAAAAAAAAATAAAAAATAAATGCAGTTTCATTCTTTATGTCCTTTTGGGCTATCGTGAAAAACTGCATGTAGAAACGATCCTAACCGGCAGGCAATGTCATATGTTTGCAGTATATGCATGCACCGGCTAAGAGGAGAGAATTTTGCCATTTGTAATTATTATTGTCTAGTTGTTCTGTTCAGTCTTGTTGATATTGAAATCCACAATCAAAAACACCTTCTGCGTTGTCACTAAGAAAGTTTGAGGAGGAAGCGCTCACTAGGAAACGGTAAAGCGTTGGGAATACACCGAGCTACGCATCCTCACACTATCCTTGAAATTAACATACAATGAAAAATTCCAAACGCACTGCTGTCTTTGTGACGATTACTCTGACTCTTCATATCTGTTTACAAAATGACAAAATTTTTGAACAACGACTTGATGCGACCATTACTAAAGAGGTACTTATAGTCCGCAAACTACAGTAATTGAGCCTGATCAGGGATGAACATATTTTTTCTTAAAAGATCTAGACTGAAGCGCTTCATGCAGGTATAATGCACGGGAAAATCATGGTCTATGTCGCTGAACCTTGATGTGGAATTGATGCTTGTATATTGCCAATGTGTGTACCAAGTTCATGAACAGAAAAAATAAAAGTATGACAAGCCAAATTATTTCACCCAGATTCGGAACTGGTATCTGCACGATAGATCATCGTGGTTCGCCATGTGATTAAGCTGTATTCTAGGCTTTCCTCTCCCGCAGGATTAAAGCGAAATCATATCCTTTGTTTTTCCTAAGAACCATTAAAAAAATCACGATAGCAGTATTGATGATTTTGAATCTTTTTTACAATTTCGCTGCTGTCAGGCATTCAAAAAGAAACATTTTAGACCTCTAGCAGAATATTTATCATGAAATATCCCCTATTTTCTTTTGATGGCATCCATTTGCCTAGGCATCTGGATAGCAACCAGGGCTGTTCAAAATATTTTCATTCGTGAATCATAAATATTCCGATTCTGTTTTCCCAGGGATTCGAAATCACGAATCAACATATTCAAGAATGTATACATTCTCAGAAAATAATTATTAATTTTTCAGTACTCCCTCCCCGTGTTTAACTATTTGAAAAAATTTTTGTTAGTTCATTGTAATACTTCTGATTCGGATATTCGATTAAGATTCACAAAAATTATTCGATTTGAAAATTATATTTTCTATTATGGCCCGCTTAGTAGCAGGGCAACTGACATTCTGCTGGGATCTATTGTATAAACTATTTCTTTGTCAGATATTTACCTTAATGCTGCTCTTTTTTATACCAATCATGACTTAGTTTTGACTCCTTGCACATCATTTTGACTCCAAGCACAACAGAATACCAGTGATTAATATGAAGTCGTTATCATCGAGTCCTCCAAACACTCGGAGTATCGATAAGCTCTTGGAAGACGCAGAATTTTCCGGTCGAGTACGGTTAATCAATCGACGCTTGAAGGACATCGGGCAACTTGTGTTGAAGTATGATTTAGCGAATGTTACGACCGTGGATTTGTCACATAATCGACTTTCTGAAGTTCCATTGGATATATTTGAGTGGCAGTGCGTTAGCACATTAACGATCACGAACAATTCGATCAAAGTTATATCCGAGGATATTAAAGAATTAAAACTCTTAAAAAAGTTGGATTTAAGTAATAATTGTCTGACAGTATTACCACCGCAGTTGTGCGAACTACAGACTTTAACGATAATTCGCTTGAGGTGCAATAAGCTTATCTCTCTACCAGAAGAAATTGGAAGTTTAAAAAGTTGTGAGGAATTAGACGTGAGCTCGAATGAGTTGACATCGATTCCGCCACAAATATCGAAAATGAAAAATTTGTTGTTTTTGAATATTCGTAAAAATAATATTTTTGCGCTACCAGAAGAAATTGCCACTTTGAAAATCACACATATTGATGCTGCGTGCAATCTTATCACGTCAATTCCAGTTGCCTTTAAAAATATGGGAACACTGCAAAAATTCGTATTGGACCATAATCCATTAACTTCACCTCAAATTCCGGTTTTACGAAAGGGCCAAGTTCACATTTTACGAGAGTTAGAAATACAGGCAGAAAAAGAGCAAATCAAGAAAGAAGTGATGGATGATCCACTCATGAGCCCAATGAAGCGTCAGTCCGTTACTCGTACGGACGTGAATTTGCTTGAAATGAAAGCAAGAGCGATGACAATTTCTGAAGATGATAATGGAAGCGAAGAGAGGTCTGTAGAAAAAGCCGCAGAATTGTCAAAAGATCGAAGAAAAGCGAGTATCACAACTCCGAAAAGCCCAGCGAAAAAGACACCAAGTCCGAAGAAAAGGGCTGATAGACCAGGACCAAAGAAGCAAAAATCGGCTGAGAACATTCCAATTACCCCCTCGCAAGATTCGAAACCTTATCGTACATTGCCGAAACATGTTGTCCCGAAAGAACGTAAACGAAGCGCAAGCAGCGGCAATTTTGAACGGAAAAGTTCAACCGAGGCGCTTTTGATTCATCAAAAGTTATCAGGATTCCCGGGATATAAACCGAATGTGATTAACGAGAAATCCGAGATGACAGCTGCCAATGGAAAAACGCCAGGAACGCAACAAAAGTTACAAGAATTTGTCAAAAATCGACAAGCACTGAGCCCAACAGACAGGAATAATGTTTCAAATAACAAAACGCTCCCAGCAAATTCGAAAAAAGGATTTTTACCGTCTGCGATTAAGCCTCGAGCAGCGATAAATCGAATCCGAGGAAATTCGTTCAACACAGGGAATGAAAAAGATGTTTCATTCACAATGCGGCGGAAGACTGAAAAACTTTATGAAGAGCTCGAAATGATGGAAAATTTACGACAAAATATTGAAGCAAGGTTAAAAATTAGTCTCGGGGACGACCTCCCTGCCGCGTTGTCCGATGGAGTTGTTTTATGCCATTTAACGAACCATGCTCGTCCGAGATCAATCACCAGCATCCACGTCCCGTCTCCTGCCGTCCCGAAACTTACTCTTGCGAAACGACGAAGGAATATAGACAATTTTCTTGACGCTTGCGTAAAAGTTGGCGTCCCGAAGATTCACATTTGTTCAGCACAGGATATTCTACTGGAAAAAAATATTGGAAAAGTTGGTGCAACTGTCAACGAACTTTTAAAACTCTGCCCAAGTCCTGCCCCCTCCCCGAAAAGACAGGTGGAGACACCTAGTGTTAAAGTGACGCCTTCGACTCTTAGCAAACAGCACAGCCAGGTTTGACAAAACTTCTTAATATTAGTATTTTTAGGATTTTTATTTTACAATATTTTTTATTTGTCCATCAACAAATCATTTATTTTTTATCTGACTTTTGTCTGGCTACCACGTAGCTATCGGAGTTTGAAGATCTCTGGTTTGAGTCATAGTAAGTCTGGCTGTTATATCGCACCCAGGGTATAATAACTTGTCTAGGCTTGGTTGAACTGCCTGTTCTTGTCATTTCAGCAACAGTCACCCTTATCTACAAGTGACCAATGGTAATCCACTCAGACTATGACACTGTAGAAAATACCAGAAAAAAGTTTTGAATCACCATCCAGTTTTCAATTAATTTAACTTTCAAAAAGTAGCAATATGAAAAATTTTGTGAAGTGGTAGATTGTTTTACCTTCACCCAGAGTAGATACCACTCACTGCATTTTTCATAGCAGTTCAATTCCATTTGGTATGTTTTCTGCTTAGAGTGCAGTTGGTCGTACTACATCTCGTAGTTGCTCTTTGCTATTAAGTGGCCGTTAGTTTGTTCTTTTTCCGCACCTCTCTTCCAGCAGTGAATTTCAATGAGAAAAAAAAAAGAATATATGCTAAATTAAAGCCATGTTTGTGATGGAAAACTGTCTTTTGGCTTGGTCCAGCTCCATGCACAGGAAAAATGAGAAATGCGATAATCCAAAAAAAACCTCTACCCCGATTCGGAACCGGTATCTGCACTAGAGGTCGTGGTTCGCCATATGGTTAAGCTGTATAGTACTGTACTGTTGAGCAGTGAAATCATGATATATGCCAAATTTTACAACGTAAAATTTGGCATATATCATGATTTTTCTGCGAGATTAGAGGATCCACTAAACAGAATTAAGATAATATTGATTAGATTTTAAAAATATTTTTCTATTGAAATAAGGGATATTCATTTTCATGGCAAAAATTGAGCTATAAGATTTTGCTAAATTGGCCAATTATTCAATTGTTTTATGAAAACTAACTCCCACTCAATGCAAATGGCACAGTATTTTTAAACACATAAATGTAAAATTTTCTGGCAAGATTTAATCAAATTAACAGCATATTTCGAGCTCTGCGTAAATGATATTTTAATCTATTTTTATCCGTCAGATTACATGAGATATGATGGGAAGCTTCCTAGGTACAGGAAGTCACAAGAAGTTTATTTAACAAGGTTCGTTACATCATGCACGTCATATTTAAATGCAGAGGTGGAAATGATGTCTTTATTGTTTTTTTTTATGAATGTGTTCATCAATCGAATACTTCGGAAAGCTTAAGTCTGGATCAAATGAAAATTTTATATTGAGCCACGTTTTGTTTTCTTTCGAATTTATTCATTGAAAAGAGTGAATGAGACTCAGGGGGTAGAAGGGGCTGGACTTGCAACTCAGTTCTTCATCATTTCGATTTACCGGTAAATGAAGTCATTGGTTTGAATTTGTGCCATTTGTGCACGATGCACAGTGATTCTTGTTCAACCTCTCAGACTCTGCTTTCAGCCATGTTCAGAATGAATTTTAATAAAAAAAAATTCTTCACAAGTCCATTTTTATTTGTTGATTCAAAAATATCCGACATATTTAAAAGTAGTATTGATGATATTGACATTCCACTGCATAAAAGAAGTGGTAGATGATTTCACCATCGCCCAGGGCAGACACCACTTACTGCACTTTATCATGACGGTTCAGTTCCGTTTGGCATGTTTACCATTTATAGTGCAGTTGCTGGTACCACATATTGTAGTAGGTCTTCGCTATTAAGTGGCCGTTAGTTGCTTCTGGCATTGTTGAGATTGAATTTCGATGAATTTTTTTTTATCGAAATTCACTCAGAACAAGGCTACGTGAGACGGACTTTAATAGTCTCTTGAAACTACCAAAGTGCAAATAGTCATATGAAATGTATGAATAGGAACTAAGGAATCCCCAATCACCGACAGATGTCTATTGACGCTAGTTTCAAAGCCGTAATATAGATCAACACAATCAGGAAAGCAGTGAGAAGGCAAGGAATTCCAAAATTTAGAGATTCAAATTAAAGTCTATAGATTATATCACTCCAGTATGGTATGGTAGTGGCTAATACCTACAAAGCAATATCTGTTGGACCAATGTTTGCTTTATACTAATAACATATTTCCTCATGCGAAAATTTGAGTACATGCTTTGCTAAGCATGGGCCACAGATGGATCGAGCAACTTATGCTCGATCCATCTATGGCCCATGCTTGGCAAAGTATAAATTCAGTAGGCTTACTTAGGTGGGTGGTGAATAACATCGTTTAGTATTTGTATATTTTTCCTTCGTTTGGCAAAATTTATGGACTGTTTACGAAACCAAAAAGCCGGTTGTATCTTGATATTATGGAAGGTTGGATTTAAAGAAATTGTATAAAACCATTAACAAAGCAAACATGAAGTAGAAAATCAGTGCTGCTTGTCTGACTGTGTTGATCTACAAGGCTTTAAAACTCGCGTTAATAGACATCTATCAGGGATGGGGGTTCCTTAGTTCCTATTCCTGCATTTCATGTAGCTCTTTGCACTTTAGTGGCTTCAGGGGAATTTTCAAGTTGGATTCGTCTCCTGTGGCCTTGCTCTGAGCGAATTTTAATAAAAAAAAAAGAATCTGCTCGATATACATCTGAGATGACCAGATAATTTTTATTCGGCTTAAACTGCCATCTCTTAATACTTTTACTTTGAGTCCTCAGATACTAGGTAAAAGAAAATGGTCCTCAGAAGTCTGGGAAATCTATTTTCTTTGGGTGTGCTATCCGAGTATCGGACATTCTGTCAGTCTGGCTTTGAAGAACATACTCTGGTGCAGGGAGCCAGAGTCGATTCTTGTTGTTTTCTTCGGATGGACGAAAAAGTTTCAAAAACATCAACACTGCTATTTCATAGCAGTATTGATGATTTTGAAACTTTTTCTGCAGTGTGGTTGCAACTGGGCACTCAAATTTCTGAATTTTCCTTATGATGAAACCCATTTTCTTCAGGTGCCTGAGTAGCTGGCATTCTGCTCTGATGTTTTGGGAGTCATTGAGATCTTACTTGATCAAGAACAGTATTATTAGATATTTGAAGCCCTTTGTACAATTTTAGTACTGGTAAGTTTGCCTAATCAGAATTTTATTTTGTCAAGCATGAGCCACAGATGGACCGCGTCTCATTGACGCGATCCATCAGTGACTCATACTTAACAAAAAATGTTTTGACAAAAATTTTCCGATATTATCAACATCTTACAAGATATGCCTTCTGGCATTGTTGTTATTTTGTTCATGAAATGTTGCTTTCCACTAATCTGACCAATATCGTACATGAAAATATATATCATGATACAAAACTGGTGTCTACGAAATGTTACTAAGTTGACATTGACATTTTAGCCGGAATGCCAAGCTATGGCCAAGTTATGTTACATTCGAATATTTACGCAAGATTTTCCTAAAAATTGATAATATTTTGAAATTGAGTATGCCATATTTGTAAAGTCTTTGGTGGATTTTTCCCAAATCTTCCTTTACTTTGATGATTGGAGAATAAACGGACAGTTGCATGCTTTAAATTTGTTGTAAAAAATCATGATAGCCCTGTTTGGTATCGAAATTACTATATAAATAGTAAAGTGAAATTAATTAAATCAAAATACCGGGAGAATGGAATTTTTTTGGGTAGGGCAGAATGATTTTTCTTGAGTATGATAGCAAATCGTTTTTTTTTAAAGGGGAGCATCGGCTTTCCGAATACGGCTAATGATAAATTTCTTTATACACGTAGTCCTCAAACTGCTTAACCCAGCCAGAGATTTTTTTGCCAAGTATAAGCCACAGATAGAGCACAAACTTGATGGTGAAATTCAACAGTGCCCCCATAATAGACAGAGTGTTTTTCAATGACACATTTTTAGTGTTAGAATAAGACGTAGAAACAGAAAAAATCATCGCCACCTTCATTTCCATGTAGCTCTTTATTAAGTTTGGTGAAAATTTAATATTTGTACTATTTTTCCATTTCTTGTATCTTCCTGTGTAGTTGTGCCTTAGTTCCAGCATTATTTTGATTGTTATTATTCTTATGTCCGTATGAAATTTGTATTCTACGTTGTTATGTTTGTATTTAGAGAATTATCTGTCTAACACGAACCTTTGAACGCAAAAAATTTTTTTTGTCAAATATAAGCCACAGATGGACCACCCCTCGGGGATGTAATTTATCAGTGACTTATACTTGCCGAAAATTGTTCGAAGTATTTTTATTTTGAAAGGTGTTTAAAGCAGTTTGGTCAAATATCATGTTCTTCTCTTTAAATGTGACGCTACTGACTAGTCCAATGCCACAGAATCCTTCATATTCAAAAATGTGTGATAATTAGGGGCCAAAATCGAGTATCATTCGGTTTCAGAACCGAATAATTTTCCCAAATCGAATATTCAAATCCGCAGTCAGATAATAAACAAACAAAGACATCTTTTCATCAGCTTATAATTAACTGGAAATTCACACTCATTTTTAAAAAAGCTCAAAATTACCGGTATTATTTTGTTGATTTCAAATTGTTGCAGAAATCGAATCGAATAATTTATGATTCGAATATTATGAAACGAATATTATCACACATAAACATTCTTGATGACTCCCAATGCACCAAACTTACGATGAAGTACTTTATTAGAAAGTGAAGTAGTGAAATGAAGGTTTTCAATCAATCAATTATCATGATTTATTTCTAAAATACTCCTGTGTCAAAAATCTCTGGAGGAATCCTTATTCGCACCCCTGATTATTGATACAATAATCAAAGCCTACATACTTCCTATCCAACTTTTTACTTGAAACAAAAACGGGGTAAATATGTATTATCTAGGCAAAATTTTGTATAATTTTCATCGCAAACGTGTCTGATATTTCAACATAACAATTAAAACAGGATAGTTTGAACGTTCACCCTTTCGTTTTTTTTTTAATTAAATATATTTTTCCGCTTCATTCATCTTTTTCTTGTGCTTTTTATATAACCAAGTTCTTGTTGTTTTCTATTTATCCCATCTCCACCGACAGCCTTATTAATATTTTTTTATTATTGTTAATATTATACAGAGCATACTTTACTTTCTATCGATCATTCAATATTTTTTGTTTGCCAAGAAATGACAGGTTTTTTTCCCCAAAAACAAGTTTTCTATAGATCAAGGTTTAAACTGATCAAAAAAATTATATTCCCAACCTCTTCTGTCGAACGTGAGTCACTGATGGATTGCACCGCTGCGGTGTGATCCATCAGTGACTCTTGTTCGACAAAATAAGCTCCCTGATTGACGACACCAAGTTGAATGAAGGACTGTCAAATGTCATCATCACCCAGGCCAGGTACCACTCACTGCACTTTATTATAAGGGTCCAGTTCTCTCGGGGACATCCAATTGATGGTGCAGTTGCTGCTACTGCTAATTTGTGTTTTTCATTGAAAGTGGACGTTAGTTGATTCCTTTTGAGCAGTATCTGCCCTGGGTACGATTAGGAGTAGGGTCGTCCAAAATATTCGATTCGTAATATTCGAATCATAAATTATTCGATTCGATTCTGCAACAATTCGAAATCAGTAAAATGATAATCTTAAATTTCTTCAAAAATAGTTTCGCTTAAAATATAAGCTGCTAAAAAGATGTTTTAATTTTTTTATTATATGACATCAATTCGGAAAAATAATTAGATTCGATTCTGAAACTAAAAGATATTCGATTTTGGCCCGCAATTAGCAATGATCTGCTTGCTCACCCAAATCAACCTTGGAAGCAGCACCTGAAAGGAATCAACCAGTGTAAAATGGAAAAAGGCAACTGACCCTGAGCACAAAATATTCCACACTGAACTGACCTGCCATAGTAAAGTGCAGTGAGGTATTCGCCCTTTATGATGGTTAAACCACCACCAACTTTCTTCTAGTCTGCTTGGAGTACAGGGAGACCGCTCTGAAAATTCAAATAAGCACATTCATAGCCAAAGTATATATAATTTTATTATTTGAGACACTGCTATCGTAAGCTTTGTTGTGTGCCTTATAATCTCATAGCTGCTAACTTATCCAATATCATTGTAATATCTCACGAGCAATATGTTTTTAGTTCTTTCATACAATATCATGGCTAGAGATGTCCTTGTCTGATATTCTAGGATTCCGATTAATTCTGAAGTAATTCTTTTCGATTATTTTTAAAATTGATTAATTTTGCAGTGGAATCATGATATATGTCAAATTTTACATTGATTTAAGGAAAGGAAACGTATAGGATACTATATGTTGCTATTGGAAACTGGCAATTCCACATAGAAGTATCCGAATCCAAAATGTATTTGAATCAAATAAAAGGATTCGATTGCTAATTAACATTTGTCAAGCGCTAGCAGATGGTTAAAAATGTTGAAAAAGTGCGAGTATGTGCGATCGCGAGGACACAGCTCGGCACAAAAGTAACTTTATCATGACAACAAATCAATCGCACCAATGTTCCCGTTTGGGGCAAGATCAAATACCAAATGATAGTATTTAGGAATATTATTCTGGATTTGCTCCAAAGCATTTCGAAATAATTTTTTAATAGTGTAGTATTCTGAATTGCCCATCCCCAGTTGTTATTTTATTAGAACACAAGCAATATACCCCATTTATCATTCGTTTTTACTGCTTCATGTGTTAGCATTCGCTCTTTAATCACAATATTTATGTCCAAATGTTTAAGTGCTGCTTTTGCCACATTTTATTTTTATTGTGTAATTACTCTCACCGTAATTCTTGTCCAGTGCCACGTGAGTTAGTTTGGTTTGTTTCCAATTCAAGTTGAAAATGCTGGCTTTTGTGCAGTGAAATCATGATTTTACTGCAAAAAGACTAAACTTAGACCGTTCGAAATATGAAAATTATTTTGGTCAAAATCTAAATATCCAAGTAATTGGGCACTAGGACGTTTATGCCTGCTGTGGAGTGATGATGCCTTCCGCCCTTTTGGGGATGGGCCCCGCTCCCATTCTCTTCCAAGTTTTTAGAATGGAGGGGGAGTACTCCCCAAGACTCAACTGGGACCTTCATGGATCCATTTTGACAATTGGGCGCCCCTCCCTACCGCCTCCAAGTAATGACAAAAGGAGGGTAGTCCCCGCCAAGATGATCCACCACCACAAGTAATGACTCACAATCGAAGCAAGAATCATCTTATTATTATTAATTTTATATATATTTCTTTGTTATTTTTCCATTTTGTTTTTACTCAATGCTCTTCCATTGTCAACATAATTTATGTATCATTATTTCATTGAATTCCAAATAATCCTTCGATAGCTTAAACGTGACAAAGATGCAGCATGAAACGTTTTTTTATTCTTGTTTGGGTGCACAAAATGTGTGTTATCTTCTTCGAGTTAGTCAAAGGGCTTTAAAACCACCTTGCATCGTCTTTCCGATGATTTTAAAGTCTTTCGTACGACTCAAAGAGCAGGTATTCTGACATATGTAGAATCTTGTTTTTCTCTGGGTGTCCTAAATGTTCATGTCTTTTTCTTCGGGTTTCCAAAAGGCTTCAAAATCATCAACACTGCTATTTCATAGCAGTATTGATGAGTTTGAACCTTTTTATTCAGTTTGGGTGTTACCAGGCAGTTTGGGTGTTACAAGACAGTTTGGTTGTTACCAGACAGTTTGGTTGTTACCAGACAGTTTGGTTGCTACCAGACAGTTTTGGTGTTATGCTACCAGACAGTTTGGGTGTTACCAGACAGTTTGGGTGTTACCAGACAGTTTGGGTGTTACCAGACAGTTGGGTTGTTACCAGGCAGCTTGGTTGCTGCCAGACGGTGTGGTTGTTACCAGACAGTTTGGTTGTTGCCAGACCTTCACAATGAGATATTTTTATCCCTAGCCAGATATGTATCATGAAATATTGCCAATTTAGTAGATTTTTCATCCGATAAGTTCCATTACCCTCGGGTGTTTAAGTAGTAGAATAGCTGTCAATAATGTGCATCCTGATATATCTTTAAACATTACATTTTCAGTTTAAAACATCTCTATTTCCTTCTGGTATCTGAGTTGGTGAATTTCTGCAATTTCGCTTGCTTTACATTTTGATACATGATCTCTCTACGATTTCCATTATTCGGTTCCTACTAATCTCTTCCTCCGGCCTTGAAAGCGAATTTTGAAATCAGAAATTAACCCAATTATTACGTCGGTTCCTTCTAGTTGCTTCTTCCGGCCCTAGGAGTGAATTTTAAATTTAGAAATTCACTTAAGGGTATTAAGAAAATTTTAAAATCAGAAGTTAAGCCAGTATTAGAGTCAGCCAGTATTACATTACATTGATGCTGGCGATTTGTGGCCCACGTTTTACAAAACCAACATCTATTGTCATTTCATCACGTATCTCACTTTAATGAATAATGAAATCGTTCTATTATTTTTTGTTATTTTATTTTTGTCATCTCTTTTATTTATTTGGATATCTTGTTATTTTATTTTGCTGTGAAAATGCTAAGAAATAAATATGGATCAAAAATACAAAGTCACTTGACTTTAAAGTTGCGTAGCTTGAAGGGTATTTATTTAGACAGCCATATTTCCCCCCTTGGTTGCTGTAAAAACTATCAAAACGTAGAAGCACAAATTTTCCTCAATATGAAGAATGATTAGCAGAAAGGGAAAATACTTCATGAATATACTGGTGGTATATCCTTCCATCACGACCCCGTTGCCAGGGAAAATTTTATTGCTTTATCAATGAGATCCACTGGCACCACCCAGTTTTATCACAATTGGTAGAGTCTTCTGGTGTTTGAAACCCACGGCCTGCTGCTGATGTAATCATTTGCATATTAGAAAGAGATTAGTCACAATTTTTTAGGTTTTTGAGTCTGTGGTTCATACTTGAGAAATAAATCTCTTGGCCAAGTCTGGACTTTGGTCAACATCCTTGGTAGCAGTGGCGACAGAATGTTCGAAGCCTCAGGGGACATCAAAAAAATGAAGTTTGAAAGTTAATGTAATTAACTTCAAAATTTTGAATATTTTTCTGTGAGAAAAACTTTTGCGCCGAGGACGCACGAAAATTTTACTTACTACAATGAATTTTAAAATACTTTCCGGAGATCTGTCTGCCCCTGCCCCTTTCCGGTTTTCAAAACCTCTTCCTCCCTCTCTGGTTACGCCGCCAGTGCTTGGTACATTTGAGGAGAATTCATTAATTTTTCGGCGTCAAAACTTCAATATTCAGAGAAAAGAATTGCGTGCAGGAGGAGAAAAATACTATCAGTAAATACTTATTTACTTTAGGAATTGGTCGTAGCTAAAGCCCAAATATGGAAACGATGCGCACCGGAGACGCATAAAATGTTTTCGAATCTTCTACCTTTTTCTGTCACATTCACAGGCTCTATTTTATCTTGTGTTTGGAGTGAAGGGGTTGCCAGGCGCACCAACAAACCCCTTTTCCCGAAATCATTGCATCTCTGACACATCATCTGTTTTTTGATTGACAGTATTGTGGGTGGAGCTAAGATGCGGATGGGGAATCCCCTCACGAATGCACCAAATCATGAACACATTGCCCAGAACATGTTTATGACCAAATCAATGGTAGCTTCTCGTTCAGTGATCGAATCTAGTCACATTTTAAAGAGAAAATGAAGAATTTATTTGCTTTATCCAGGTTCACTCTGCACTATTCAATATAGAGCTTCCTCAACTAAACTTAGAATGAAATACCAGTAAGTATCATTTTTTTTTAATTTTCTGAATTTATCTTCCAGGATGATCTATTCATCCCTGTTTCTTTAGTTATTTCCTGTTTTTATATGACTTTTTGACTCTATGATTGGTCGGCCAGTTTGGCAGAAGTAAGGTTGGTCGCCACAGGAAGCTGACAAGCATTTTATTTTCTGTGTTGTAAAATTCGTTCAGTGTTATAAATCATGGTAATTATCAATAAGTGGTAGATTCTGGATTGCCTACCATCGCCCGGGTGTGAGGGATTATATGCCAGAGGTCTGTTGGATGCATCGCTGGTGCATGGTGGTTCAAGTAAACACTGCTTACGGCTTTCTCCACCAACCAGAACCATGCATAAGATCATTGAGTAATATGTTAAGCCAAAAACCTTCACCCCCGATTCTGAACCGATGTCTACACAAGAGGTTGTGGTTTATCACTTGGTCAATTTGTAATCTTAGCTTTTCTCTCCCGTAGGATAAAAATGAAAGCCTAGATGCCAGTACAATATACAGTTAGAGTTATCCAGAATATTCATCGAATCATGAATTGTTCAATTCTATAATCCCACTGATGAGAATTCAACAGATTACAAAAAAGGGTGAATTTCTATAGAACATATATCAATTTTGATATCTTCAAAAATTTTCTGTATAAATGTCTCTGTTTATTTAATATAATACTGATTCGAATTCATTTCAATCCATTAAAAACCCAATCATTATGATTCGTTGGCAATTAAATTCAACAATTTATTCATGTTGTTGCCTCCCAGTACATACAAATCATTGCACGTTTTGTTATTTCTGTGTGTTAGGTGGCAATTAACTCTGATGAACATCTTTCGAGCTCTGGCGAGTATTGGCTTGTTGCCCACCACCAGTTGATAATAACTTGGGGTAGGCTAAGCCGACACCAAAAAATCTTTGCATTTTGTAATTGTCCGTCTATAAGTGGTCACTTTTACAGTGCATATTGATCCATTGGAAGTGAAAAAAAATATATATACAAATAAATCATAACAAATTCGTTGGGTTCGGTTATCTGAATGTTGCAGGTTGAATACCTTATAAAGTTTTATCAAGTCCAGTTCGCAAATCCATCTCTATTGCTCAACCCAGAATGTACTGGTTTGTTGGGTCGGGCGAAACAGAAATTTCCCAACGTTCCAATTAGGGCTGGGCAATTCGATTCGAAGCACAGTTTATTCGAATCAATCATGAGTTCATCGTTCTTAGGAACAAAATCTTACTAAATAAACTAAAATTTTCATTTTACGACAAAATGCTATCGATTTTAGTCAAATTTGACCAAAATCGATAGCATTTTGCCGTTAGAATATGAAAATTGTTGCTCTCAGACACTGTAGTGTGAATTGAAAAAACACTATAAGCTATCAATTTTATGATAACCATGATGGAGACAAGTTGTATTTGTTAAAATGGGATATTTGTCATTTACATGGAATTAGTGATTCCGATCCGAATTGAAAAAATTATTCGAATCAGATTTAATTTCAAATTATTCGGTTTTGCCCAGGCTAGTTCCAATAAGAGTTGAAGTTAGAGAAACCTACTCGAAAGATTGAGAGTAAAAAAAAAATCCCTCTCACTTTCCTCCCTTGTCCATACAAAAATGACTATTTCATAGAAAGCATAATTCTTGTATTAGAAGTATTAAAATAAAACTCAAAACTTTAACAAAATTTTACAAAAGAACATGATAAAATATATGGCTCTTACAGTTAACGAGTCACTGAGACGATATTCATTGAGTCACAAGCCGCATGACAAAGTTAGATAGTGTTTTAAAAGGTGGCCAAAGAGGTGAAAAAGTGAATGGTTTTACCAGCGCCCAGGATAGATACTACTCATTGCAGCTTTTCTGCTTTAAGTGAGTTCAGTTGCTGGTACTACATGTCCTCAGACTCAATGAAACAACGTTTGTTATTTGTATTAAGGAGACAAACAGGGCATCCGAAATCTTCCTTTCATTTTCTTCAGAGTAAAAAAAGATTCTTTTTTTCTTTTTTTTTTGGTTGTTATCAGACATCTAACACGAATCATCTAGCAAAGATACATCACTTAATACTGGGTATTTGCTAATTTTTTTTCTGAAACCCATTTTCTTCTGGTGTCTGAGTAGCTGACAATCTGTCTGGTCTGGATAGCGATGCTGCTTCCAAAATCTATTCTAATTTTGATGAATTTGTTGAAAAATCATTTTTTTCTGATATCTTTGATTATATTCAGAAAGATTGGATTTAAAAAGAAACGTCAGAAAGTGGCATCTCGGATCAATGCAGTGTTGATGCTTTTGACGCCTTCTGCTCCATTCAAAGAAAATGACATGAGGATCCTAGCCATCACAAGGTAAAATATTTTTGTTGTCTTGCTGGCCATGTTCGTTCTATATGGTGGCGGAATCTTGATTATCTTTCGGTGTCCGAAATGTCCAAGTTATTTTTTTGAGCGATCAAACAGCAGTTTTGATGATTTTGAAACTTTTATATGTTAGTTATTTCATCTTTCAGCAAGACCGGAGGCAGTGCTTAAAAGAAACCAATTAACAGCCACTTAATAGCAAAGAGCTACTACAAGATGAAGTGCCAGCAACTGTACTCTAAGCGAAAAACATTCCAAACAGAACTTAAGTGCTATGGTAAAGTGCAGTGAGAGGTATCTGCCCTGGACGATGATAAAACCATCTACTACTTCTTTGTTTCCTTTTAGTCTCCTCTTACGACACGCAAGAGATATGTTAGAAATATACTAAAGCCTGTCTTTTTATGGAACCAATTTTTCCGGGTTTCTGAGTAGCAGAGGAGCTGGCATTTTGCCAGTCTGGTGCTTCGGTCATTTATGCTTTACTGTGAAGCTCAACTACTCTTACGAGGTCACAGTGTAGTGCTATTATAGTTCGTATTATGACATCACAGTGTTGTATCATTGTTATGTCATGATGATGGTATTGTTTTGTGTATTCTTTTCTCATAATGGATCTGCTCATCCAAAGCTTGCATTTCTTCTCGCATTTTGTGGTTCATCCTCCGGAGTGAGGCTGAAAAGGTAAAAACAAGTTGTTTTTTTTTGTTGTTTTTTATCTGAATTCGCTCAGAGCAATATTTTAAGAAACTTTTAATAATAATAGTCGCCCGAAACAAATGTTATGCAAAGTCTAAATGAGGGCAGAAACGAAGGCTGAAGAACCTTCATTCCCAAAAGACACTTATTAACTCGAGTTTTGAAAGTTTGCAAATCCACACGATCGGGGAAGCAGTGTGAAGGCAATGAATTCCAAATCACAGAAGTTCGTGAAAAAATTTCTCGCATAGAATTGTCTGTGACACAGTGGAACTTCCACAGTGAATGGATAGCTAATCGAGTTGACCGGTTAAAATTTTTGTTCGGGGAACGAGAGCAAAAACCTATTAGTGGGCTTAAGCAGCGATTTTTCTGTCGAGTCTAAGTATAGCATATTAAGGGGCTGGCAACATAGGTTCGATTTTTTTATCGTCCTGATGGAGAGGAAAGCTTAGAATATAGCATAGCCATATGGCGCACTACGGCCTCTCCTACATACCCCAGTTCAGAATACCAGAAAGTTGTGGGTTTTACTCGACTGCATGGCTTAGGTTGATTTCTCTGGTCACTGAATCAAAACATTTTTTTTAAACTTGATATTTAAACCATAAGTTTTATATTAACCAAAAAATCTTTTGAAGATTTTTTCTGTCATTTTTATTTTTCTCAAGATAAATATATTTTTTGTTCGTACTACTTGTTTTAAGTTGCTGTAAGATTCGTAAGATTCAAATCGCCCGAAAAATATACTAATGTAGGAAAGATACCAATCTATCCAGCCCATGGTACATTATTTAACAAAAAAATATTTGGCAATATTATTCATTTAGGAGTCGTGTGGCGAAAGCAATGCAGACTGATCAATTTCAAAATTTGATTTAATAATAAATTCATAATTTTATCCAATTTGAGGGCATTTTTTTTGGCAATTTTACTAAATTATTATTTTTTTACAGCCACTTCTTAGGGTGGATCACCCTGTCCAAGGCCCTGTAACAGCGGCCACTTATAGACGGACAGGTTTACAATTGCTGGGAAGATATGATCTTTTCCCTGTTCGCCTCAGCCTACCCAAGTTGTTACACCCTGGGCTGAGTGATGGGTATGGATAAGCGAGCCGGACTCGCCGGGACTCGAACCCTAGATGTCAACATGTTCAACCACTAGGTTTCCGCACACCATGGTTTTTACGATAATTAAAGCTTGGCAGGTGAGGTAACTTATAACAGCTTCAACTCGAATTGAGATGAGGGCACCCCATAATTAGAAAATACTAACAGCCTGACTTACTTGCGCTGAGCTCTTTGGTCACAGATCTTGGACTTAGGTCCCTTGTTTTGTAAGCTTCTTGTGGCAGAGCCCCACCAATGCCCTGGGGATGATGACCTGCTCTTAGAGGTTCTTGTCTGGGGTGCGTATCATGTCTATATTGTGGGTGTTGACCCATTGGGGAGGTATTTTGGGGGAATTCCCTCCTTTGTGGGGAGTTTCGAACTTGCCCGTGAAGTTCGTCTTGTTGTTGTTGTTGTTGTCGGGGGCGAGCTAAATCGCGAAGCGGAAAGTCACTCATGACGTCATTTCGTGGTTTTGATGTTTTCTTTGTGACATCATTGTTTCCGTGGAGATTGTTGATGCGGTACCAAGATTTTTTATCTTGTATCTGGCGAGCATAGGAGCGACCTTTCTCCCTGAAAGAGGAGAATAATAAATAGTATCATGGGTCCATGAGAAGCATGGAATCTCCCCGAGGAGATGGTGACCAAACAGTAATGAACACATCAGGAAGGGTTGGACAAATTTATGTACCAATATTTGCGGTTAGGGGTTTCCTATATATATTTATGATAAAAAAAACTCCTGTGAATAAAGCGATAAAAGCTTGTCCGCAGGATCTTTGATGTAAGGAGTACTGTTTTATAGCAGGGAGGAGTTTCTCCTTACTGGCCATTTATGCGATTTCTCTTCCCTTATGATTGGAGACTATATAAGAGAATAATTCAGAACTGTCAAATTTTTTCTTATCAGAAGGCCGCTGTAGGCTAGGTTGGGGGAGGAACCGTGAAAGGAACCAACTAATGACCATTCGGGAAATTTATTTCTGTGCGGTCTCTCGGTGACTCATATACTTGAGTGCTAATATGGCAAGGCCCAGTGGTTAAACATGTTGGCATCGCAGGTTGAAGATCTCTGGTTCGAGTCCCGGCAAGTCCGGCTCGCTTATCCATGCCCACTCAACCCACAGTGTAAAAACTTGGGTAGACTAGGCCGAAGAGGAAAAGATGATATCTTTCCAACAATTGTAACCCTGTCCGTCTATAAGTGGCCGCTGGACAGGGTGATCCACCCTAAGAAATGGCTGTAGAAAAATTAAAAAAAAATCGGTAAAGTATATAGCCATAACCAGCAAATATATCATTAGCAGAAAATATTGCATGCAGACTCGGATTATAAACCACTCCAGCAGAGTGCAAGTGAGTGATATCTGCCCTGGGCGATAACTGATCGTCTATCCATCCCATTGCTTCTTTTTAGTCACTTGCTTCATACATATTTTCACTTATCGTAATTATTTTGCTTAGTTTTGAATATAACAAAGTTCAGCGGTTTTATTTTGTCTAGTTCTGTTTTAATAACTGATTGATAAAATGACTCAGTTTGGCTGAATTGAGCTGGTCAAGGCCAAACTCACAGATTATCAGCTACTCTATCATCTGAAGAAAATGACTGCCATCGGAAGAAAAAGTAGCAAGTGGGCAATCTTTTATGATATATATCTCTTGTTAGAAGATTAAAAGGTCTTATCTGAGTGTGTGGTACTAACCAAACCGATGAAAAAGTTTCGAAACCATCAATGCTGCTATGAAATAGCAGTGTTAATGGTTTTAAAGCTTTTTTGTACGTCCAATGAAAATGATATTTTGAACTCCCGAAGAAAAAGTAGATTATGTCATCCTTGTCAAGACTGTAGAGTACTTACCATTTTGATTGGTTTGTTTCCTGAGTTGGTACACCTGGGTGTCTCCCGTATCCATTTGGTTGTCTTCTGGCTTGGGGAGGAGACCTCTTTAGTGGGGGTAACTCTTTATTTTCCGGCCCAGTCCGCTCACCCCATGCAGGGGGTGCTTGAAATGGGTGTTGTGAAACTTGGGGGTAAAAGGGAGGGTTTCGGGGGTTTCCCACATGGCGAGGGTTGTTTATCGCATAGTTGGGGTAATTTGTTCCACTGGGGCCGAACACGGGGTGACTTTGCCCAAGGGTTTGTGAGATCGGGGTTAGTGAGGAATCGAATGAATAGAGGGATAAATGGGAGTAACCAGAGTTTGTCCGACTGTGTCCGTTAGTGACCATTGGACTGGATAGGAAGAGCCTGTGAATATGAAGTTGAATGATGAGCTAGTTGTGCTAGTTCTATGTGTTGTTGCTATTCAAACTGTGCGGTAACAGAATTTGGGTCAGTGCTGCGTAGGGCTGTCCAACATCAAATTATTTGATTTGTGATTGGCGAATCATAAATTATTCGATTCGATTTTCCCAGTGACTTGAAATCAACAAATCGAAAAGTATATAGAATTTCAGAAAATAAATGTAAATGTTGATGTCATTAACAATTTTTTCAGGAAAAAAACTTTGTTTGGTTTATTATAATACTTCTGATTCAAATATTCGATTCTCAGAAATTATTCGATTCGATTTTGAATTCAACAGATATTAGGTTTTGGCCCCCCCTAGTGCTAGGATGGATAAAGTATTGCTGATTGAATTATTCTTGAGAGATTACTGAGACTTCAAAACAAAATTTTTTTATTTTTTTCATTAAAATTCACTCTGAGCAAGGTGGGAAGCAGTGCCTGAAAGGAACTAACTAATGGCCATATAAAAGCAGATGGAACTGAACCGCCATGGTAAAGTGAAGTGAGTGGTATCTGCCCCGGACAACTGGTAAAACTATCTACTACTTCTTTGCTTCCTTTTTGTCGCCTCTTGCGACACGTACGAAATACATTAGGACTATTTTAAAGCCCGTACCTACAGGACTATAATTTCAAAAATGGAGGCTGTATTTATATTACATACAATGGCTGTGCTCTCCGTTGCCGTTCTCAAACTAATCAAAGTCAGGACTTGGGCCAGCATATCTGTAATTGTGTTAGTTTTGATAAGTTTTCAGAAACTTGCATAATAACAAAATTCGCACAGTTGGTCATTTCGAAAAATTTTAATGAAATATTCAAATAATTACCCATTTCAACTGAAACAAAATACACTCATGTATGTCGAGTGTACGATATATATGGCCAATTTTTATCAGAGTTAGACACTCTTTTTTACTTAAAATTGATTTATATCATCGTGACCATGTGTAACATAAAAATAACCAACTCTGTTATTACTTAAATTTTCTTTGTCAAATTCGAATTAAAATTTGGTATATTTATCATGATTTTTCTGCACATAAGTATATCCCACCTTTGCAAATGTTCAAACTTCTCACTCAGTCGATCATTTTCTCTTGATAATATTCGAAAATCTCGCTCATCGTTCGAATGCTGAGTCATTAAACTTTGGTTTTCGTTTCGTAACGCTTCGTTTTCTACCATGTATTCCTGTGTGAAGGAAATTGGCAAAGTCAAGCATCATATTTTAACTTTTTTGTAAGGGTTCCGATAAGCAAAAGGCAATACTATTTGTGTGCACAGTTAGCTCAATTGGTAATAGGTTGGGAATACGCTTCGAGCTACCCATCACTAACGTTTGGGTTTTTAAAGCCACTGTGGGAGTGCTTATATACCCTGGTCCAAGGCCCGCTGTAACAGCGGCCACCCCTACGGACCATGTCCATGCACAGGAGAAATGATATGTTTGCCTGTTTGGCTTAGTTACCTACATTCCTGATTCGAAACTGGGTTGCACGTGGTGGGCATGGATAAAGTCGTATTCTCAGGACTCGCTCCCGCTTAAATAAAAATTAAACCTGCTATGCCAACATGTTTAACGTGTCTTTGCCAGGGTGACAGAATCTGCCATCTCGCCCGCTATTATGGTTAGTTGGTCTGCATTCTTTGCTTTCCTCTTCTGTAAGTATATAAACTCATATTTTTTTTTTACCTGCAACATTCCATATAAGCTGTTATTCTCGGTCGCCGGTCGGTCGACTGGTTTCCCATTGATTTGTTGTTGTTGTTGGATTTGAGGTAGGAATTGTTGCAATTGTTGGCCTGTGAAAACGACAATGGCTGGCTTTTTATTTTTAGGAGGGAGACGATCCCCCCCAAGATTCATTGGTGACTCCAGGGTGGCTGGAATTTTAGGTTTCTTCAGGGTGTAAGAAATGTTAATGTCATTTTCTTTGGATGGACAAAAAAGCTTCAAAACCATCAACACTGCTATTTCATAGCAGTATTGATGACTTTTGAACCATTTTATACAGTTTGGTTGCTACCAGACATTAAAGAGCCCAGCCGCAGATATATCTCAACACATTTGCAAAATTTTCTTCTGTTAAAAATCTGGTTTCTTCGTGTGTCTGAGTAGCAGAGTAGCTGGCATTCTGCCAGTTTGGGTGACACATACTTGATAAAAGATCTTACGCCCTGAAGGCAGAAGCTTTAGAATTGCCCTTGCACATTTCCTGTGTGTTGTAAGAGGAGACTGAAAGGAAATAAGGTGGAGCGGGTACATTTTCCTACCTTTGCCCAGAGCAGATATCCCTAGCTGTTCTTTACTTTCGCGGTTAAGTTCCGTTTGGAATGATTTATGTTTATAGTGCAGCAGCTAGTACTAAATCTTTTAGAGTAGCTCTTCGCCATTAAGTGGCCATTGTTTTTAGGCACTGCTTCAAGCCTTACTCAGGGTGAATGTCAATAAAAAAAATATCATACACTGTACTTTACTATAGAGGTTCATATCCACATGAAGTGCAATTCCTGGTTCTACATTTTGTAATAGCTCGTCTTTGATGGCTGATAGTCGGTATCTTTTAGGTCTTGCTTCGAACACATTTCCATAAATAAAGATGATTGACACCATTTTTCCTTACTTACCCTCAGCTTGTTCCATAGTTCCAGGCCTTGGATATCTTGGTTTATCTCTGTGCGGGAATTGTAGTTGTCGTCTCAGGAATACGTTTTCCTCTTTAATAAGGTTCATTTCACGTTGAAGTTTCAATATAAGAGCTTCTCGTGGGTCCATACGAACCACTGGCCTGTTGGAGAATAATTTGATAATTTGAGCTCAGATATAGTTTTTAAAAATCAGCATCTCATTTATAATTAATTTTATTCATTAGGGAAGGATATCATTTTTATCCTGCGGGAGAGGAAAGCTGAGAATACAGCTTAACAATATGGTGAACCACGACCGCTCATGCAGATACCAGTTTCCGAATTGGGGTGAAGGTTTTTGGATTATCCCATTTCTCATTTTTCCTGTGCATTGGACGTGGTTGAATTGTATTTTAAAACTCCATATAACGATATGGCATATTATGCTGTTAAATTTAGGGCATGAAAATCAAGATTTTTTTTTTCTCTAAAAAATGGATCTTCATAATATTCAGATCAAAGAGAATAGACTTTTAACAAAAGTTCTATATTAATATTGATATAAAGACAATAATGGATACAAAAGAGATGTTCTGGGGCCTGGTCCTTATGTTTTATTACAGCAAATGACCCAATGTTGTTTCTTCCAACCTAATAAATTTGTTGATTATAAAGTTTCTAAAATGACATTCTTAAAAACAGTTGGAAGCAGTATCACACAGGAGATAACTAACAGCCACTTAAATGATGGAGAGCACATAAAATGGGAGAACCATCTGAACCACTATAGTAAATTGCAGTGGGTGACACCTGCCCTGGGTGATGATGAAACTATCTCACTATCCAATGTATCAATGTTATTTAAAACAAAATGTCAGGCATTGACTATTTTCATGAAAACAAATGCGTTGTTGATATTACATTCTATTGTCATTAGAGTACGACCTATGACCCCAAGCAATACAATGGTTCCTGTTTTTTTCTCTTTTCTAGCCCCTTCACCCCAAAGATACCTTTTTTACTGTATAATGCCTACATCGTACATCTAGTTAGGGAAAATACATTTCATTCATGTTGGGACTCACGACTCACTGTTTTTTATTTTCTTTGCTCTTTTCGCGTATCGAAGTGTGTTCAATGTTTCACTGGCATTCTGAGATGATGGTGACACACAAGCAACCTGGAAAATAAATGCGTGAGTTAGGGCTGTTTGGAGGGTTCAATTGAGATAGTTATTCACATTGAATTTATATGATAGAATTATGTTAAAGCTTCAGATAATCGATATTGCCATGTGGCTTTTAGTGTAAATTTTACAGTAAAATCCCGAATATAACCTTCTACCCCTTCTGCATCGATTGAACTGTGTAATCACCCAATGGACATTATATCATTTTTTGGCCCTGTAGGTACGGGCTTTAGAATAGTCTAACGTATTTCCTGCGTGTTGTAAGAGGCGAATAAAGGTAATCAAAGAAGTGGTAGATGGTTCTACCATTGTCCAGGGCAGATACCACTCACTGTACTTTACCATGGCAATTCAGTTCCGTTTGGTATGTTTCCTGTTTAAAGTGCAGTTGCTGGTACTACATTTTTTAGTAGCTATTAAGTGGCTGTTAGTTGGTTCCTTTGAGGCACTGCTTTTGATCTTGCTCAGAGTGAATTTTAGTGAAAAAAAAAATATATATTGATGGTTTAGGTTAAATCTTAGCATAGTGGTGACTCGGGTGCTAGGATTGTGGCTGAGTATTTGAGCTGGTGTGATAAAGACTCTCTCTGCTGAGGTTTATAACACAATTCAATAGCATCAAAGTTTCACCAATTAATATTTCATAAGCATGATGGTGATGATCTGTCCCCTATGCCAAACACATTCGTATTTCTGGCGTTTATGTTGAACTGCAAATTTAGCCATGTTTATGTCACTTCGGCAATAAATATGGCTTAACCACGACTTCTCGTGCAGAATACTTTCCAGACCTCGTCACTATCTTCATCAC
>OZ023153.1:359310-462003 GCA_963675895.2 Styela plicata
TCCATAAAAACTGTTAAACGCACATTTAGTTTCTGAAAATATTCACTTCTTTGAGTCTGTTGATTTCGAATCGATAGAAAAATCGTATAGTTAGTCCCACGTTATTAACCCAAGCAAGAGCATGTCTGGTATGTCAGTACTCTGACCTCAAATCAAATTCTTCTGAGTAGATATTGATTAGTAAAATATATTTGGGAGATTTGTTTACATGCCAACCAGAGCTGTCCAAAATATTCATAGATAATTAGATTTGTGAACATAAATTATTCGATACAACTACTTATCCTTCTATGCCTTTGCGTAAGTAGATCCGATCCGTACCCTGAAGCAAGGATGCAATAGAAAGTGAATAAACTAATAGACAAGAGGTTCAAGGGTCTTTCCAAACACGTATACAAATTAGTCTATGTGTGTAGAAAGACTCTTGAATCTCTTGTAAAATAAATTGCGAAATTACAAAATCCTTCTTCTATGCCTTTGCGTAAGTGGATCCGTATGCTAAAAGCAAGGATTCTATAGAAAGTGAATAAACTAATAGACAAGAGGTTCAAGGCTCTTTCCAAACACGTATACAAATTAGTCTATGTGTGTAGAAAGACTCTTGAATCTCTTGTAAAATAAATTGCGAAATTACAAAATCCTTCTTCTGTGCCTTTGCGTAAGTGGATCCGTATGCTATAAGCAAGGATGCTATAGAAAGAGAATAAACTAATAGACAAGAGGTTCAAAGAGTCTTGTATGCGCACATGTGTATGTGTGTGTGTAGACAGACTCTTGAATCTATATCCAATATGTCATCAAATTTTCTCTGAAATGATATGTCTGCAAATCACGAAACTGACGATAATATCAACGATTTTGAAACCACTAGTCCGCACAATTTCTACCAAATTGATGTATTTTCTACCAAATTAGATTTGAACCATTTTTTTGGTATTTACTTTGATGCATATTCCACAAGGCTTTACCTCCAATAATGTTCAGCGACGCAAATAAGGGTTTTTACGGAAGTATGCTATACTCTCGTGCTCTTAGTATTTCTGAAATTACAGTTTTGTTAATTTTTGCGATTATTTGAATATTCTATAAAATGTCTCTATGAGAGTGTATACTAGTGTAATACTCCTGTTATTTGAACCCCTGAATGTCAGTCTACCAACGAAAATGTCAAAATATATGCTTTGGATAAATGAATATTAATTGCGCTCTGTTATTAATTCAACACCCTATAACATTTCTTCATTCTTCTCAACACTTTCTCTGTGATGAATTTAATTTTTATTTTTAATGTTGCTGTATTCCTTTGGCATTAAAATCCTTCCCTTCAAATCTCTTCTGAAGAGAAAATTCTGAATAAGTTTTCTTTGCCCATTAAAGTAACGTCCTTAGGATTTCTAAAAGAGATGCCTGGAGCCCTGGAGCTGAACTCTGTTAGAGCTGTCCAAAATATTAGATTATGAATATTCGAATCATGAATTATTCGATTCAATTTCTGCAACAATTTGAATTCAACAAAATGATTATTTTACATTTTTTCACAAAAAAGTGAATTGTCACAAAAATTATAAGCTCATAAAAAGATGTCTTTGTTTGAAATATTACATTTGGGGAAAATTATTCGATTCTATTTTGAAACCGAAAGATATGTTGTTTTTGCCAACCCCTAACACTGCCCAACTAGGGATAATAGTGTAATAGGGAATTGCTATCAGGATTGTTAGTAATTGAGTTGAATTGCACAATCTATATTATACAAAACGATATAGCTGTATGGCCTAAGTGTTTACAAGAAGCGACTAAAAGTAAAAAAAAAAGTTGTAGATGGTTTACTATCTCCCAGGGCAGATACCACTCAATGCACTTAACCATAGCGGTTTAGTTTCATTTGGGATGTTTTTCATTTAAAGTGTAGTTGCCGGTACTACGTCTTTTAGTAGCTCTTTGCTATTGAGTGGCCGTTAGTTGCTTCCTGTTAGGCACTGCCTCGGCCTTTTAGACTATTTTCCAACGAAAGTTTACAATAAATTTATATTTCTGTGGAATAAGATGATATTTTTGTTTTTCAATAGATTTCTTTTTTGTTTCACAGGTGGAAGAAGCGTCACCGCTTACAAAGTGAAACAGCAAAAAGAGAGATTACCCGACCAGATCCAGTGTTCAGACATTACTGCTTTAGACACGTTTTAGTTTTATTTGCGTCTGTGTATTTCATGATTATTCTGCATTTCAACTGAGTCTTTGTTAGCAAATATTTCTCAATATGAACTGTTATTTATAATATTGATCAACTCTTTTTACTCACCGAGTTCTTGTGGTGGAAAATTTTTCCGAGCCTACCCAAGTTATTATACCCTGGGTTGAAGGGTGGGCATGGGTCAATGAGCCAGTGCAATACAACAGCTCAGTGGGGGCAGGATATCGATTCAAGTATCGGATCTCAATTTTTTTCAAGTATCGAGTCTCTGTATTCTTCAGGTGTCCAAATTATTCCTGTCATTCTTTGGTTGGACAAAAAGTTTCAAAACCATCAACACTGCTATATCATAGCAGTGTTGATAATTTTGAATCTTTTTCGACTGTTTGGTTGCTACAAGACACTCAAATCAAATGCATTCAAGTTTTCTAGCAAGAGGTATTCGTCCTAAAGTGTTGCTCATTGGTTAAATTTTCTTCGGGATGGAACCCATTTTTTCGGGTGTCTGAGTAGCAGCGTAGCTGGCAGTCAGCCAGGCTGCAGTCCGTTGGTGGGTTCCTCCAGGCACTGCTTTTGGCCTTGCCCCGAGCGAACTTGTATAACAAAAAAAAAATTAAAACCAAGACCCAAACTACTCCCAAGTTAAGTATTTGGAAACTCTGTTATTGTTTTGTGTTTCAATGTATTGTCCGTTATCATTTGCATGTTTTTTTCTCTTGTTATGATTATTGTGCATTTCAACCGTCCGGCTAGCAAATTGTGGTCGTAGACTTAAATTACAATGTACTATTATTGCATAGTTCACATTTTTTTCTTAGTTTTTTTTTTCTTATCCTGATATTGCATTTTTGTTCACATGATATTGTACATGCGTTTTAGAACAGAGTCCGTGAAATGGTTGAACTGCTCAAGTCCTCCATGTGTGGCCTTGACAGGCTGACATGTGGAAGGTTGTAGTTTACCTTTGTCCAGAGATTTTTTTTCGTCACTTACGGGATCATCCTGAACAAGGTTCTGTACTAGCGGCCACTCTAAACAATCAGGGTCAGTGTAGTTGGTAAGAAATTGTTCTTTTGACTCGACTGAGCCTACTTGATCCAGCTCTAGTTAAGATCATGGGTTGAAGATATCAGTTTTGAGTTCCGGAGGGTCAACCCAGGGCGTAATAACTTGGGTAGGCTAAGCCGAACAGGAAAAGATCATATATTTCCAACAACTGTAACAGTGTCCGTCTATAAGTGGCCGCTGTCATAGGGCCTTGGTCAGGGTGATCCACTCTAAGAAGTGACTATAGAAAAAAGTTGTGGACATGGAATATTGAGCTGGTTTTGCCAGAACAGAACCAGAGATCTTCAACTTGTTGGCTTTATTAAAATCCATAAATGCTGGTTGAGGCATCGTTGATCTATTAATTTTGAGCGTGTGTGAATTCACAACGTTATTTTGACTGGTTTGTTTTGCTGAAAAGGTGACTCTCAGGAAGTCTCCACATTGGGCCTTGATTGGCTGAATTTGGGAGGTCTTAGTTCACCATTTGGCGATTGATGATTCAAATTGCTGGTCATGCAGCTGATTCTGGGCAATTCGATTTGGTTATTCTAATCGATTTTTGTCGTTAAAATTGAAAAATTTCCTTTTGTTGCTACGGCCGATTCATGATTGATTCGAATCTTCAAATTGAATCGCCCAGCCCTCCGCGTGTGGTTTTCGCATGCCAGCATATTGGAAGGTTGTGGTATATATATTGAGTGCAATGGTCCAATGCAAATGGTCAAAATCGCCGGAATTCCTCTATAATATTACAGTGTAACATGTGGAAGGTTGCAGTATACTATATAGACCTGCACGCTGGATTGTAGACCTTGCCACTGTGTATCACTGTAAGCAGAGTGGTTGAACTTGCTATAAGCCCCCATGTTAGGCTTTGACGGTCTGATGTGGGGCAAGTTTTAGTTCACCACTGCTCGGAGGTGTTGGCCATTTTGAGAAAAGACAAAATACCGTTTGTCTTGGCTTGTGTGAAATAAACTGCTGTAAGTCGACCACATTAGGCTCTTCACAGGCTAACGTGGAAGGTTGCAGTTTACCATTGCCAGGAAAAATTGACCTCTATATAACACTGAGTCTGACTATGCGAGCTGGTGTGACCGCTGTGTGCTTCTGCACCAGGCTTCGAATATGCCAACAGTGGAAAGTTACGATTATGCATTGTTATTGTTCTCCACTTTTTGCGGTCATTCTTTGGAAATTTTTTTTTTTTTTTGAGAATATGAAGTATTGTTTGCATCATTTTGCGAGATCTGGCACTGTTGTAAGTCCTCCATATGTGGCCTTCATAGGTTAACGTATGGAAGGTCGCAGTTTGTCACTTTGATATGTAGAAGTGGTAGATTGTTTAACAGTCGCCCAGGGCAGATACCACTCACTGCACTTCTCCATGGCGGTTAAGTTCCATTTGGGATTTTTTTTGCTTGGAGTGCAGTTGCTGGTAATAAACCTTGTAGTAGGTCTTTGCAATTAAATGGTCTTTAGTTGGTTCCTTTTTGGCTCTGCTTCCGGCCTTGCTCAAGAGTGAATTTCGATAAAAAAAAGGTTCGCTGTTTTGCGTCATCTTGTGAAATCCTGGCACTGTTGTGAGTCCTCCACATTATATGCTTTGACAGGCGGAATTGTGGAAGGTTGCAGTCTGCCATTTTGCAAGACGAGGGCTCCATCAAAATGAAAGATCACGGCATACGCGCCATGGGCAACGCGATTGGCCCACCAGTAACTCCTTTTCCATAACAGTGATAATAATTTGGCCTCGTTCGAATCCAATGCGAGAAGATTATTGTACACCTTGCCGGCGTAACTTGTAAATAGTATCTGCACGAGAGGCCGTGGATCCCTCTCCCACAGGATGAAAACGAAATCCTATCCTATTACTGTTATACAGTTTCTAAACCATTTTTGACCAAATTTGGCTGGTCTGATTAACTATCTTTAATTAATGATCCCACTGATATATTACTTACAGCATGTATCCTTTCTGTTACTTTCTGTTGAAGCATATTGCTTTCGTTGAAGAGTATTTTTTCTATTTTTGAGCTGCCATGACTCTAGATAAGCCTGTGTTGGGTAGAGGTAGGGTTGTCTTTATAGTTTAATATGTGTTCAATTTTCACTATATAAATAGAATGATGGTTCAAAATTTTTTCTGATAAATGGAAGCACTGATGTTTTGCAGCAAAATCATGATTTATGTCAAATTTTACAACGTAAAATTTGGCATATATCATGATTTCGCTGCAAAATGATTCAATTTGAGAATAATTGAAGAACCAATTTACTTATTAATCAAACTTGTCCTGATAAGGATATTTCTGGATAGAGTCTGATCGATATCCGTTTTGTCCATCTGGATCAATATTTTGAAATTCTATAAAGTTTAATATAGGTTAAAGTATTTTATAAGATTTACAATGATTGTGTCGATGAGATTTTAGGTTATTTTATTATTTTCAGTTCTTATATTACTGTACATAGAAAAATAATAGCTCCAGTACAAAAATTAAATTGCATTTTATTATTCAAAATGAAAATTCTAGGTTTTGTTCCTATGATTCCTATGATCCAAGATTGATTCGAATAATTTGTGTTTCGGATGACCAAATCTAATTGCCCAGAATATTTTTGACTTATGCTTCTTGCAAAAATTTTTATTTCTGAAAATCCATATTGCTCTCTATTTTTATAGCTTATAGATCATGTTAATGTTTCCAATACACAATGCAGTCTTCTTTGCAATGACTGCAGTGCACGCTCTCGTTATTTGTATGTTTTTTCGGACACTTAAAGAAAATGCCTGCTTTCGGAAGAAAAATCTGAAATGCCATGATATATCATGATTGTCTCTTTTTGAGCGTCTGGTAACCGAACTGTCGGAAAATCTGAGCAACCAAACTTTACAAAAAATTTAAATTTTGTATGGGCACTGGCTTTAGTGCCGCTTCGAAGGAAATGGCATGAAAATCTCAGATGCAAAAAAAAAATATTTTGTTGTGTACATTTGCGTTGCTTTACCTGAAACACAAAGATAAAATCCATGCAATAACAAGCGTGCATTGTAGTCCTAAAAAGCGGATTTTTTTCACTGTTCATCTCCCAGCATTGCATTTTTGTTATATTTTTCCATGCAGTTATAGTTTTTGCAAGTTATTAAGTTTTCTTCATTTTATTTTTTTTTAATGTGTTTAATGGAATTGATACGCCGTAAAACTCCGATGGGCAGCCTAGGTCGGCTGCTAGTTGACAGCCAAACTGAATGATCGCGCTGCTAAGGAGTGATCCTTCAGTGGTAGGCCTAGCAATAATTTGATTGGATATGGCAATTTGAAAATCGAATTGACCATTGTTTTGTTCAGTATTGAACGCTGATATATCACGTTGACAAGGCGTGGTCTATCAGTGGTGTATGCTTCACAAGATAAATTATCTGGCTCATCAATAGAATGCCTCTAATATCATTGATCAAGATGAAATACCTCTATTCAAATTTAAACTCGAAATGCCAAATTGAGAACATGGGAAAAATTGATGTTTTTTAATTTTTTATTTATTGAATTTCGCTCTTGAGCAAGGCCAGAAGCAGTGCCGAAAGGACCAACCAACTAACGGCCACTTATTTGCAAAGAGCTATCGGAAGATTTTCGTGGGTAACCAATGGCCAGTATTTCATGAAATTGTAGTCTTTATTGTGTGTAAATATTTTTCCGATATTTTCTTCGTTCATGTCCATATTTTTGTGAAAATATAGGAAATGTTGCTCGATTTCGACAATTGGTGAAGGGAAAAAATGGTGGGGGTAGGCAGGGCCGGGGTTGCGTAGGTAGCGCGGGGATGCGCATAGGTAGGGCGGGGCTGCGTAGGTAGGGTGGGGCTGCATAGGTAGGCTGGGGGTGCGTAGGTGGGGCCGGGGGTGCGTAGGTAGCGCGGGAATGCGTAGGTAGGGCCGGGGGGTGCGTAGTAGGGCGGGGGGGTGCGTAGGTAGTGCGGGAATGCGTAGGTAGGGCCGGGGGTGCGTAGGTAGGGTGGGAATGGTAGGGCGGGGGGTGCGTAGGTAGCGCGGGAATGCGTAGGTAGGGCCCGGGGGTGCGTAGGTAGGCCGGGGGTGCGCGTAGGTAGCACGGGATGCGTAGGTAGGGCCGGGGGTGCGTAGGTAGGGGCCGGGGGTTCGTGGGTAGCGAGGGAATGCGTAGGTAGGCCCGGGGGTGCGTAGGTAGCGCGGGATGCGTAGGTAGGGCCGGGGGTGCGTAGGTAGGGCCGGGGGTTCGTGGGTAGCGCGGGAATGCGTAGGTAGGGCGGGGGGGTGCGTAGCCGGGGGGTACGTAGGTAGGGCCCGGGGGTTCGTGGGTAGTGCGGGAATGCGTAGGTAGGGCGGGGGTGCGTAGGTAGGGCCGGGGGTGCGTAGGTAGGGCCAGGGGTTCGTGGGTAGCGCGGGAATGAGTAGGTAGGGCGGGGGTGCGTAGGTAGGGCGGGGGTGCGTAGGTAGCGCGGGGAATGCGTAGGTAGGGGGTGCGGGGGAGACTAGCGCGGGAATGCGTAGGTAGGGCGGGGGGTGCGCAGGTAGCGCGGGGAATGCGTAGGTAGGGCCGGGGGTGCGTAGGTAGTGCCGGGGGTGCGTAGGTAGCGCGGGAATGCGTAGGTAGGGGCGGGCGTTGCGTAGGTAGGGCCGGGGGTTCGTAAGTAGGGCGTGGGGGGGGTGCGTAGGTAGGGCGGGGGTGCGTAGGTAGCGCGGGAATACGTAGGTAGGGCCGGGGTGCGTAGGTAGGGCCGGAGGTGCTTAGGTAGGGCCGGGGGTGCGTAGGTAGCGCGGGAATGCGTAGGTAGGGCGGGGGTGCGTAGGTAGGGCCAGAGGTGCATAGGTAGCGCGGGAATGCGTAGGTAGCGCGGGAATGCGTAGGTAGGGCGGGGGAGGTACGTACCCCTACCTACCCGCCCTACCTATGCACCCCCCACCCTACCTACCCGCCCTAACCTATGCACCCCCCGCCCTACCTACGCACCCCGGCCCTACCTACGCGCCCCCGCCCTACCTATGCACCCCCCGCCCTACCTACGCACCCCGGACCTACCTACGCGCCCCCCACCCTACCTACGCACCCCCTACCCTACCTACCTGCCCTACCTATGCACCCCCCGCCCTACCTACGCACCCCGGACCTACCTACGCGCCCCCGCCCTACCTACGCACCCCTACCCTACCTACCCGCCCTACCTATGCACCCCCCGCCCTACCTACGCACCCCGGCCCTACCTACGCACCCCCTACCCTACCTACGCACCCCCGCCCTACCTACGCACCCCCCCCACCTACGCACCCCCGCCCTACCTACGTACCCCCGCCCTACCTACTCACCCCCGCCCTACCTACGCACTCCCGCCCTACCTACGCACCCCCGCCCTACCTACGCACGCCCGCCCTACCTACTACGTACGCCCGCCCTACCTACTACGTACGACGCCTGCCCTACCTACTACGTACGCCCGCCCTTCCTACTACGTACGCCCGCTCTACCTACTACGCACCCCCGCCCTACCTACTACACGCAACCCCCCCCGCCCTACCTACGCACCCCCGCCCTACCTACGCACCCCGCCCTACCTACGCACCCCGCCCTGCCTACGCACCCCCGCCCTGCCTACGCACCCCCGCCCTACCTACGCACCCCCGCCCTGCCTACGCACCCCCGCCCTACCTACGCACCCCGCCCTACCTACGCTTAGTCAAGCTATGCACCAGTGGCCTACTCTTGCACACAGTTTTAAAAGTAATAGTTTGTTATATTATATTTAACATAAAACAAGCAGACTATAAATATAATAATATAAAGTAGGAACAGATAAAATAGGCAATTTACAAAAATGGGTTTTATTTTCATATTTTGCAGCAAAATCATGATTCCTTGTCAAATAGCCCTATTTCACAGAAAAACAGATCAATTTAAAGGTGGTAATTGAGAAGTGAAACTACTTTGGAAACAGAATTAAATATAAAATACTCAGATTTCACTAAAAATGAATAAATTTTGAATATTTCGAAGAATAATAGAATCCAGTCAAAATTCTAAAACAGTAATAAACACTGTCTCAGAAGTTTTATTCTGTCAAGCATGAGCCGCAGATGGACCGCGTCTCATCGACGCGATCCATCAGTGACTCATACTTAACAAAAGATATTTTTGACAAAATGTTTGAACTTGACAGACCTACGGATGGGCAATTCAGAACACTTGATTATTTTTTTCTATTGAAATTCACTCTGAGCAAGGCCAGAAGCAGAGCAGTAAAGGAATAATAGCATAGAGCTACTGGAACATGTATTACCAGCAACTGCACTCTATGGGGAAAACATTCCATACGGAACTGAACCACCATGGTAGAGTGCATTGAGTGGTATCTGCTTTGAGCGATGGTAGAAACGTCCACCACTTCTCATAGCAGAATTGTTCCATAATACTCCATTGAACCATATTATTCCTATAAGCTGGATAGTTTACTATTCCCAGTGAACATGATAAGCTATTCTGAATTGCCCGTCCCTAAGCATATCTACTTAAACCACAAAAGAATAAAATCATCAATACAGGGGAAATTGGAAAGCTAGAGTACTATATGCAGGACTGATAATTTGAAAAAGTATTTGAAAAAAAATACGGTCACAGTACATTTTAAACAACAGATTAAACACTGTATTGGCATATTTAGTTAAAATGGAAGAAATAATGATCTTAATGAAAATTGGATTGTTAAAATGCAGCAGAATTATGATAACTCAAGGAAATGATGAATATGTATAAAATTAAGTACATTTTCTTTCCTAAAACGCATTCATTCAATTCAAGGTGGCAAAATGCAATCGATTTTGGGTAAGTTAGACCGAAATTGATTATATTTTGTTGTAAAAATATGAAAATCGTTGTTCTTAGAAATGGGAGTGTGAATTGAAAATACACTATAAAGTATAAATTTCTTGATTTCCACAATGAAGACAAAATTGTGATATAATAATGTGCGTCACAGACGATAAGTTTGCTAAAAACTTATATTTTATCAGCTAAATGGACATAATCAGCCAAAATACAAAGTGAAAATAAAACAGTTCGTAACAACACAGATTTCCATTACCAAACTTTTGTCCAGCGTTAGTCACAAACTCACACTGCACCAGAGGCTCAGGTTCACTCCATTAAGTGGCTCATGTTTAACAGAACCTTTATTTTCAAAATTTTTTGGAATCATTTGTGCATTGTATTTACTGTGGCCAGTAAGGAGCTTGGTCATTTTAGATGTTTTTACCAACCAAGCTATAATGAGTCTGAATTAATGACAAACTGCTTCAGTTTTTAAAGAAAAACCCTTGTTTCTGTGTATCTGATATAAATATTTAAATATTTGTCCTAAAGAGCTTCACACCATCAATACAATATATTACAGTATTGATGGTTTATATATAGCAGTATGGATAGTTTGAAGCTCTTTCGGACAAATACCGCTATATTTGACAATAGTGTTGGTAGATTTGAAACCTTTCGACGAAGCATCTGAAAAAAAAATATTAAATATTTACGAAAGGAAAAAAATATTTTCAAAACTAATTCAATTGGTTTTCCAGTTATTTGAAATGAAGAGAACCAAAAAAAAATCAGAAAATACATGTAAATTCTGTAGTATTTATAGTGCAATATTCGTCTTTGTCCGCTTGATATAAAACTTCGAATATTAGATTCCAAAAATGTTTAGATTTGGCCATACCCAACGCTCATAATTAAAACAGAAATAATGAAATACGTAAAACACTGGAATGCAGAAAAATCATGATTATGGAGAATACATTTGATTCAAAGAATTTTTAAATGGCGATTATATATAAACTGGAATATGGATTTTGTATTTATTTGAATTTATAAAAAAATCTCGTTATCGCTTCGAAGTGGGTTAATGTTTCATCACAGCCCACAGACCAATAGTGGTTAGGATCAGCTTTATAGTTTAGTTTGAATGGTATTTCAAATTCACTATGCATATTGGACAATGTTTCGTCATTTCAGATAAATAAAATTTCTGATACGAAGCAAAGTCATGAATTGTGCCAAATTTTATACCATAAAAGTGACATATATCATGATTTCACTGCCAAATAAATCAATTTAAGAAGAATCGGAAAACAAGGTTACTTTTGATCAGAGTCCTAGAATACCAGACAGACAAACTGGACAAGGACATTCCTAGCCTGGACAGCGGCCATTTAACATTAAGATTCACCTCCATCAACAATTTAGACGCCAGACTCACCTTGGGAAAACCAGCTTTCCAGGTAATGATAACTGTGGTGCATGTTTACCGATTCCGAGGTTCAGTTTACGCACGACTACGCCAACCTGTGAACGAAGAAAGACTAAAAAATTATTTCCATGCAGAATTCTACGATACCTGATTATTCAAAAATGACTTACCCAGGAATGCCAAAGACCCTTCAACATATTTGCACCAGAAAAACACTAAGCAAGTGAGCTCTGCTTCACATTGTTCTCCTGGACTTGGACCAAGGACTTAGTAGTTCAAATTAGTTTTGCATTGGTCTTCGGCATCGTGGTTAAAAATGTTGACTATACTATAGGCCTTGTTGGTACAGGCTTTAGAATAGTCCTAACGTATTTCCTACACGCTGTGAGATGAAGTTTTGGCATCATTCATAACAGATACCATTCATTGCACTTCACAGTGGCGGTTTAGTTCTGTTTTGGATGTTTTCCCTTTAGAATGCAGTTGCTGGTACTACATCTTGTAGCAGCTCATAGCTATTAAGCAGCCGTTAGTTAGTTCTTTTTATGCACTGCTTCTGGTCTTGTTCAGAGTGAATTTCAATAAAAAAAACTATAAAAATTTGCTGGTTCAAAGAATAACCTAGAACCAGTGTTGGCTCCTGGCCCGCAGCTCTACTACTGATCCACGGTGTTGGGGAGACTCGAGTTACCGTCACCTTTAAATGAGTCGTTATGACTAAATTCTTACTCGACCAGCGACTCGGAAGTGCAGTGACTCATACTGGAGACTCTGAAGTGCAGTGACTCGGCTCGAGACTCTAGGCACAGTGACTCGGCTCGAGACTCTAGGCACAGTGACTCGGCTCGAGACTCTTTGAGGCACAGTGACTCGGCTCTAGACTCTTGAGGTACAGTGACTCTACTCAAGATAGTACAGTGACTCGACTCGAGTGACTCTACTCAAGACCGTACAGTGACTGGACTCGAGACCGCGACTCGATTAGACTTGAGACTTGGAAGTACAGTGACTCGACTTGAAACTTGGAAGTACAGTGACTCGACTTGAAACTTATACTAGACTTAAGACTTGGAAGCACAGCGACTCGACTTGGAAGCACAGCGACTCGACTTGGAAGCACAGTGATTCGACTAGACTTGAGACATGGAAGTACAGTGACTCGACTAGACTTAAGACTTGGAAGCACAGCGACTCGACTTAAGACTTGGAAGCACAGCGACTCGACTAGACTTGAGACTTGGAAGCACAGCGACTCGACTAGACTTGAGACTTGGAAGCACAGCGACTCGACTTGGAAGCACAGTGATTTGACTAGACTTTGAGACATGGAAGTACAGTGACTTGACTAGATTTAAGACTTGGAAGCACAGCGACTCGACTAGACTTAAGACTTGGAAGCACAGTGACTCGACTAGACTTAAGACTTGGAAGCACAGCGACTCGACTAGACTTGAGACTTGGGAAAAACAATTTGTCGTCTAGAACCGATTTGTAACACCGTTCGACTAAAATAAATGATGTTGATACAGAGGTTTGGGAACAAGCAATGATATTTTATGGTTTATCATTTTACAAATGTTTTTAGAGTTTTCTTTGGCCCTATTTAAGACAATGGAAAAACTGGAGAGGTATGGAGTTATTTTAACACAAGTGGCATTGTAAAGTATGCAGCAAAAGAAACGTTTCAATCACACGTTTCAATACATAGAAAAAATTAACCTTTCAAAGTCTTAACAAATCTGCCTTCAATGATCTCTACACGTACTGTACTCTCAAATAATTGATGTTGATATAAAGAAAGTTCTGGAATAGGTGATGCATTTTATTAGTCAATGTTTTTCAAGTTTCCATCAGCGATGGAAAAGTTGAGAACTAAGGAGTTGTTTTCTGATTTGAAAGCTGTAGCAGCAGTTTTGTACTCGATTACTTGAACAGACGATCACACGAAAAAGAACATTGGGTGTTTCAAAACATTAACAAAAAGAACCAATGCTTATACGAGCAAGCAAAATCTTCACTGCATAGATATATCAACATTACAGAGTGACGAAATACTGCAAAGAACGAAAAACTGACATGGGCCACAAAGTGTGATGAAGTAACGTTTTTGCAAAATGGGATTTTAAGGCATAAAAATCCAAATAAATGTTATATTCGCCAAAGCTTTTATCGATGTCATTTTTGATACATCAACATCACAAAATATCGCAATACAAAAAAGAGCAGAAAATCGCCATGTGCCAAGGTCATTCAATGCTTATACAATCTCAAGCAAAGTGTTCAACGTATAGTAACATCAACAGCACTAGGTAATAAAATATAGGGAACTGAAAACTGACTTGAGCCATGTTTGTTTGAACTAAGCACCACGCTGAAGAATAATTGACAAAAAAACCAACGCTATTACTAATAAAAACTATTGAGTGAAACCTCGTTAAGTTACTATGAAAGTAAGGAACCAAAAGATCCAATGTTCGCAGCAGTAGCAGCAAAAGACACATAAAAGACTTGATCATTTGATCTAACAATCAAACACAATAATGTCAGTTTGATACATCGACAAAATTAATCTATTAACAGTCTCAAAGAAACTTATAGTTAGAAACTTAGAAATCTGCCAAGTTCTGGGGAAAACACTCTTTATCTGACAAACACAATAAAGAGACATCCTCATTTCAAACTGTTCCAATGCTTAACAGCCCAAGCAAAATTTTCACTGTATAACATTACAAGATGGAATACAGAAGAAAGAAAATCTTTAAAAATATATGACATGGGCCATGATCATTTGAACTAACAACAAATGATCTGATGGAACAGAATGAAAACAGAACGAAAACGTATACAAACACATCATGTTCTTGAAAACACAATTTCAATGCGTTTTAAGAACCCGTGTAATCTGGGCACAGACATATATACTCACACAAGTGCTTTACTAATTGAATTTTTTAGCAGTAAAATCAGAATTAAAGTTTTACTGCACTACAACAGCACAACAGATAGGCTTGCACTCTCTAGCTTGAAATGTAACTCCAATAACTAATGATTCTCACACATACAGAATTTTTTTCAGGCAAGCATAAAACGCTTTCATGAACCAGAACACAAAATAGGTAATTTTTGGAAGAGAAATCATGAAAAAAGCTTGTCTGCCCTACACAGCATAGTCATTGGACTGATTCAGTGAGCAAGATAAAGTGTTATTGTGCTATACAGCGTAGTTTAGAAATGGTCTCGCACTCAACAGGGGCATCACTGATCGTAATGACACAGGTTCGAATTCTGTGAGGGATAATGATCATATGCGAGAGGTTTGCTGGACGCCTCGACGGTGGTTCACGTAATCGCTGCTTGCGGCCTCCTACACCAACCAGGTCCATGCACAGGAAAAAATGAGAAATAAGATAAACCAAAAACCTTCACTCGGTTCAAAACTGGTATCTGCACGAGAGGTTGTAGTTAGACATATGATTACGCTGTATTCTCTGCTTTCCTCTCCCACATGATATCCTATCCTATCAACACACAAGATGTCACTTCGATCACTGAAGACACAAGATTCTATTAGAAAACAAAGCAGCAGAAACCAAGAGCCAAGCACAATCTGTATATGGATAACATCACAAGATATAAGTGGGAAACACGATAAAGTTTTATCACACAACACATAGTTTAAGGACGAACAATTAAGATGGAACTCAATAGATGGGGACTAGAGCTCAAGATGTCACCACAATCACTGTAAACAACTGAAGATTCTAAAGATTGAGTGATTGCCACCAGTGAAATTCATAGTGAATCTAATTGCTCAACCGGTGATGTGCAAACGAAATCGTTTGCACATCACAGGTTGAGCAATTAGATTCACAACTGAAGATTCTGTTTTCAAAGCAGAAAAGAATCTGTACGATTTGCAAGAATTATGAGTATTTTAATAAACACTGAATGAATCTCACCAGAGCTATAAGACAATCTTAAATGCACAGTTGACGAGCTACAAGACGGACATGTTTTTGCTTTTGTATCAACAGGACAGCAGAAAAATAGCGTAATATGGCAGATGGCACCTTTCGCTGTACTAAAATTACAGACTACAATGTCTGCCTTTCAACCATAAGGTTTATATTTCAATTTTCATGACATCACCTGGAGCCAAGAATTCACAGTACCGGTATACTCCAAATACTATAATTAAGGAACATGCTGACCCTCAAGTTGATTTATGAAAACAATCATGTCCAACTGAACACAGTTTCAAGGAAAATAAAAATAATAACAGGACAAAGCCAAAGTGAGAACTACTAGAACAGTTTCTTTGGAGAAAAGTCAGTATCTCCAAAAAAGGTTCGGCCAACTACTTATATTAAAATATAGTCGTGGAAAATGTGTTATCATCCATGGGTGCCAAGATTTTAGTATCAGGAAAACAAGCCTGTAGGATCTAAATTGGCGATTATTGAAACCTTGAACAGCAAATTTGGAGGAAAACGGCAGTAACTCCAGCAAACATAATACACACCCTGCAAACAAAAAGGAAAACCATCCATAATCATCAAATTCCTCGCCGAAAAATACTGTTTACGACAGGAAAAAGGATTTGGAAAGGCAAAGTAACCACTTTGAATGGAAATATTGTTGCCTTCATAAATAATAACAGGCGAGTTATATATATAAATATAAAATCTTTGGTAGGGATTCAATAATATTGCAAGTATTTCAAAAGCCTAAATTAATCATTTGTTTGCTTTCCTGATTCCTCTGCTTACATTTTGTTTGAATGGTGTTTCCATTACAGATGATAGCAGGTAAGTAATTCATGCCTATCCTAACACATACAAAAATATAGTTACACAAAAAGGACCAAGGGCAGCGCGAATGGCAGACTCTAATTTTACTTATCCCTTATAGTGATTAGGGGAGGCCAAAATTGAATATCTTTTGGTTTCAGAATCGAATAATTTTCCAGAATCGAATCGAAAGTCATATAATATACAAACAATGACATACTTTCATCAGCTTGTAATTCAAGTGAAAATTCACCTTTATTTGTGAATTTTTTTTTTTTTTGAATCATCATTTTGTTGATTTCGAATTGTTGCAGAAATCTAATCGAATAATCTATGATTCGAATATTCCGAATCGAATGTATTGGACAGCCCTAATGGTGATTAGCGCTAGCTAAATTTAATACAGGACACTGATGAACGAGCACTGACATGGAAAATGAAATCTTCGGTAGGGCTTCAATAAGATTGCAAGTATTTCAAAAGCGTAAATTAATGTTTTGTTTGCTTTCCTGATTTCTCTGCCTACATTTTGTTTCGATGATGTGCCAGCAACTGTGGACCACACATATGATCTGTAAAGCATTTCCCAAAATCTTAGTGATACTCACGGAAAAAAAGTTTTAGTCCAAGCAAATGCCCTCATTCTTCATAGAATCTACATGAATACAACAAATGAACAAAACATTAAAATATCGAAAAGCTAAGCCAAAAACTTTCTTCCCAGACTCTGAATTTGTGTCTGCATGAGAGGTCATGGTTCGCCATATGATTTAGCCTTATTCTGGGCTTGCCTCTCTCGCAGGATAAAAACTCCATAGTCTCAGTCAGAATAACCACGTCCAAACATCTTTTGTTAAGTATGAGTCACTCTCGGAGCGATTCATACTTAACAGAATGAAAATTCTAATTGGAATAATCCTATGTTTCTACAATTGCATTATAACATTCCACATCAGACTAAAAATAAACTACCTAATGTTTTAACCCACAAAAGGTCGTTACGACCCACAAGCTGTCCTGCACAGATATCCAGAACAGCAGTGACTACTACAGAACAAAACTACAAAACACAAACTAGGTCACAAAACAAAACCAGACTACAAAACAAAACCAGAACTACAAAACACAAACCAGACTACAAAACAAAACTAGAACTACAAGACACAAGCCAGACTAGAAAAAAAAGTAGAACTACAAAACACAACACATATGCAATCACTACCATATTCGAGAGTGCCATGCCCCCTCCTCCTGCCGACTGGAAAAATTCCAAAAATCACCTTTCAAGTACTTCAAAACTATAGGAAATCCCCAAATTTTTCACACACTTTTTCTCATCAAAATTCACTTCAAGCAAGGCCGGAAGCAGTGCCTAAAAGGAACCAACTAATGGCCATTTAATAGCAAAGAACTACTACAGGATGTAGTACCAGCAATTGCACTCTAAGCGGAAAAACTTCCCAAGCAGAACTAAACGCCACAATAAGTGCAGCAAGGGGTATCTGCCCTGGGCGATGGTAGAACCATCTACCACATCTTTTGTTGCGCATAGCATAATACGCTTATTCAACTTATTTTAGGCCTTCAAATCTCCCTTTTCGAATTCTTTGTGCCTCCAACATGATTTTTGGGTATGTTTTATATTAATATTCAGTAATATACAAGAAAAGCACTGCTTTCTCAAGAAAATTTTTCGTCCGCAGTGCCCATTATGACATCTTAATTTTATCTCAGAAATTTTTGTCTCCCTCTCATCAAGGTTTTGAATACGCCATTGCATGCAATGAACAAAGTCATCTCAAAACACACTTGACTACCAACATAAAACAAGCCAACATCAGAATAAGAAATTAGTCACCGAACCTTCGCAGATAACCACAAACTGCCATTATCAGCCTGGCTGTTCTTAATAGACTAAGCACACGAGATTATAAAAGCATTAATGGAGAAGACTGAAATTTGAGATTTTCGCTAAATCATAGACAAACATGAAAATACAAACAGATAAACACTACAAACTAACAAACAAAAGCAAAAAAAACAAGGGATTAAACGAAAAATAGAGATTAAAAACATGCGCACACTCTATTCCCCACGTAAACATGCAAATGTCGCCCACGTAAACATGCAAATGTCGCTAACTTGAGAAGTTACATACTGAAAAAAAAACCAGATTTGAAACTTATAGAAATAACTCCTATAAGCTCACAGCTGTTTTTCCTGACTTTTTCTTAATTTTAAAAAAAAATCTTGGAAACCTAGACGACATAACGCACAAATCATAATTGGGCATAAAACAATCCTCGCCTGCTCTTTCAACTTCAAATGTCAAACACGGATGAGCATTTTGAAATATGTTATCGAGATGGTTCGGATTAGTAAACTATCTAAATTCAAAACTTCAATGTCGAAGGAATATTCACTGAAAAAAGTGCATATAAAAAGCCTTTTTGAGTCGAAGAGCCACAAAAAGATGTGGCAAAATTTTAAAAGGGGGACATAATACCTTTTCCTGACTTTTTCTTAATTTTAAAAAAAAAATCTTGGAAACCTAGACGACATAACGCACAAATCATAATTGGGCATAAAACAATCCTCGCCTGCTCTTTCAACTTCAAATGTCAAACAGGGATGAGCATTTTGAAATATATTATCGGGAGGTTTCGGAATAGTAAACTATCTAAATTCGAAACTTCAATGTCAACGGAATAATCACGAAAAAGTGAACATAAAAAGCATATTTGTGCCGAAGACCCATAAAAATGATGTGGCAAAATTTTAGGATCAATATCAATCTTGGCGAAGTGTCCCTTCATTCTCAAAACTTAGGGGGACATAATACCTGAAGTTGCCATAGTAAATACTTCATACAGATACATAATGGTAAACAACACAATTTTTTGTCAAAAAATAATTTTATTTATTAAACAAAGAAGAATAGAAAATATATCATATTAAAGTTTTTCTCTACTAACTTCAATGAATTGAATTTCATAGGTAATTGATTGAATTCTAACAAAATATCTATTTTAACAAGAAAACTGTGTCTGTAAAAGGTTGCCTTTTAGCAATTTCCCTTCTTATAGCAGTAATTTTGAACATATTTTACTATAGAAGGGGCCTAATACACGCTTGCATTGCAGGCATTTTTTTTCTGTTTGCTTTATTTTACCATAGCTCCAGGTTAAACAGAGTAACAGATAACAGGGTTAATGAATTATTGACAAGTTTTAAATGTTGAACTAAAACGAAATGGATTGTTTTACGAAATGCAAGGCTCTGTACCAGCAGTCACTTATAGATTAGCAGGGTTATTGTTGTTGGAAGATATGATCTTTGCAGTAAGGTGAAACCTACCAAAGTTATTGCACCCTGGGTTGGGCGGTGGGCACGGATTAACGAGCCAATCTCGCTGGGACTCTGTCTGAATCCGAGATCAAACTACAATGCCAGCATAAGACCCACTGAATAAAACATAAATAAAGCTTGAAGCCTCACCTAATTTTATTACTATACCTCAAATTTTTATGAATAATTTCTCCAATAAGAATTCAAGTGAAATACAGCTAATACACAACATATTTAATGCTCCAGTTATTATTTACTGATCCACCTACAGCTATCGAGCACGAGCCACAGATGAATCGTGTCATAGGTGTGACAACAGACTCTTAATGTTTAACAAAGTAAAAGTAATTAGTGAAAATAACTCCTCACAGTTGTATATTTTACTAAATCCTGATTCTGTTGCACAAAAGTTATTAACTGGTTTTAAATTTGACCATAATTGTAAAGTTATGAAACATGGCACAAAACAAATTACAAATGGAGATTAAATTTGGTTTGCAGAGATTTTGATATTTTGTGACATACCGCCTAAAATGGTGACAAGTTTTATGCATTATCGCACCAAGTAACGACAAAAAACCGGTCTTTAGCTCACTCACACCTGCTGATATGCCTCGATTGAACTTTTGCAATGTCATGAAACAACAACTCGCTCGCATTTAGAGGTATGCATCTGATTATCTGATTTGCATTAGTTAGGTCACGCCCCACGAAGCTCTTTAAAATGACACAATAGCATGGTTTTTGATAACTAAAAATGGCTTGGCGTGCCGGTAATACCGGCAGGATGCCGGTATAAAATATACCCAATGCCGCCCAGCTCTACTCGTCAAAAATAAATTTCTGATTCGGTCAATCCCAAATCTAGCAACGTAATTGCCGGCAAAGTGCATGATGAACAAAATATTTTATAATAAAATTTGCGTAAAAAACGAAATCATCTCGCTGAATTTATATTAAAATCCGGATCAGTAGAAACAGAAAAAGTTCGTCTATTTGACATCGAGCTAAGAGGTTTAACGATCGGCGAAAACATAGTCGAAGCGCGTTTTGGCGGATAAGGAGTATTCCTCAGCGCCCCCATGTGTCCGTTATTATCTTGATTCGGCTTAGAGGAGGTCACTACATTAACTTTATGAACTGCATAAACAAGGCCGTTAGATTTCGACATAAATTCAGAGTTCGTACTATCAAGCGTTCGCGAAATCGCGGAATTTTGATCAGAATTTCTTGCAGATTCCGTGCTACTCGGTTGACTGCTATCTTCAAGCGAATGTGTTCGGACATAGTGATGGCCGCTTTCGGCTGACGAGCTTTTGGTAAATTCTGCCGATTGTGCTCTTTTGTGCCCACTAGTGGTTGCAGAGTTGTGTTCTGAAGGTTTCTGATTCAAAATCGATTCCCCTGTGATCATTGGAGGCCCCGAAGTACCATTTCGATTTCTGCAATGAAAAAAATATAAAATTATGTGAAGTTTAGTATCCTCCAACCTGTCAGGAAATTTCCTCCCATTCATGGCTTGGGCCACTATTGGAACATGACGCTGAGGTGCTGTCCTTCTGTGGCACATTTTGGACAAAATGAAATTTCCGATTTCAAAGGCCAAACTTCCTAATTAATTCCTGATTTAAAAGGCCAAAGAAACTACTGCCTAATTATTCAAGGTGCCCAGTTAGCTCAATCGCTAAAAGCTGTTCAAATAAGCACTGTTTACGGGTTCCTCCACCAACCAGGTCCACGCTCGGGAAGAATGAGAAAAATATGACAAGCCAAACCCCCCCCCCCCCCCCCCCCCCCCCCCCCCCCCCCCCCCCCCCCCCCCCCCCCCCCCCCACATTCGGAACCGGTATCTGCACGAGAGGTCGTGCTTACCATATGGTTAAGCTTTATTGTCCGCTTTCCTACCCCGCAGGATAAAAATGTTATCTTATCCTATTCTATATATTTTTTTATGCCTCTCATTTGAGTAGATAACCCTGAGGAAGGCCTTGTACCGGTGGCCACCTATAGGTGAACTGGGTTAGTTATATTTGAAAGATATGATCTTTCCAGTCCAACCTATCTATATCATTAAATCCTGGGTTGAGTGGTGGGCATAGAATAACAAGCTGGACAAGCTGCTACTAGAGATCCTCAACCCGCGATGCCAACTTGATAAATGCTAAGCCTTCGCACACCTGAAACATTACAAAACGTTTCCAACTAAACTTGCAATTGCTCGTTAAGCAGATATTATCTTATATGTGGTTGTCAGCAGACTGGCAGACAGTTAGCTACTAAGACACCCAAAGAAAGTGGATTCCATCAGAAGGAAATTTAACAAATAGGTTGCTTTTTATGATATATCTCTTGCGATAAAAATAGAATGCTCAGTAAACTGAGCTTTATAAGACTTAAGACTTAAAATCTTCAATACTGCTATGAAACTGATGGTTTTGAACCTTTTGTGTCCATCCGAAGAAAACGATAAACGTTCAGGACACCAGGTTTATGCACAGAAAAAATGAGAAATATGTTAATCAAAAACCTTCACCCAGATTCGGAACTCGTATCTGCACGAGAGGTCGTGGTTTGGCACATGGTTAAGCTGTATTCTCGGCTTTCCTCTCCCGCAGGATAAAAATGATATCCTATTCTATACTCAAAGAAAAACAAAATTCTGCCATCCTGGTTGTTAGTTGTTTCTTTCAGATGCTTCCGCTGTTGCTTAGTGCGACTTTCCAATAAAAAACACTCGACTAAGGTGAATTTGAGACAAAAAAAACTTCACCGACCTGTGCATTTGTATGGGATATCTCGTCTGTCCGATGACAACTTCATAGTGGGTAATATTTTTTGGAGTAAAAACATCCCCATGAGGGGGCGGGGATGCCGAGGAAAGCCTTGATAATGTCTCCGTCGGAGGTTTTTGCTTTTTATTAAATCGTTCCTCAAAATGTCTGTTAAAGTTCGCCCCAATGTCTATTTTTGCCATTTTCTCTTCAAAATTTCTATCTTTTTTAGTGAAACTTGTTGCCGAGTCGAATGTTTTTGATCTTTCTAACCCGGATCGTTCAAACTGCCAGTCTTTTACTGAGTTTAATAGTTTGTCTTCGTATGATGATGTCATCCAGTCACGGCTGAGTGATTTCAGGCTTGTGCTGCTGTTTTGCCTTCCCTCACCAGCAAATTTGAAAGATAATGTCTGTAACGGAACCACTGTCCGACTAGGCAGTTTTTCATGCTTTTCCTCCCCAGTGCTGTTTAGTCCATGTACAGGCTCGGAACTTGCTGAATTCTGTCGGCTTCCGCCACTTTCGTGACTGCTGGTCTCCGATTCTTCAGCTAATGCATTGTTAGAATGCTGGATGTGATACATTTTGGCTGAAAAATATAAAAAAAAATTATTAGTTTTTTCCATAATTGGAGTGCTTAGTTAGCTCAATCTGTAAAGTGCTAGGAATACGCTTTGAGCTACGCATGAACAAAAAAAAAGTATATTCTATCCTCTAAGTAGGGCCCACCTAAACTAGCCATGTCCCCATGCACTGATAACAACAAAAAAAGCCTAAATTTTTTTCATCACTGTTCGATTTGACTCTTGAATAAATATATATCTCATTTCTGGGGTGCTCGGTAAAGCAACCTTCCAAGACTTCCTAAAACCAAGCACTGTCTATATTCAGCACTGCATCAAAACTAAACTAGGCGAATGCTTTGGAGGTTATTCTGATGAACAGAAATCTAGTCTTCTTCAATGTGTAGAAGTTTGATGATATCAAGTAGTGGAGTGGGCGGACTGACGAAATGTTAGGTACCATCAAATTGCCAGACTCCGGACACTTACCAACTTCGAACTTTTTTCAAAAACGCTCATAACTTATGTTATTTACCTATCGACCTAATTTTTTTTTGTTGGTAACAGAAAATATAGTTATTTCTATTTTTTTCTAAACAGATTCCCTGATCTGCTCCAAAACTGTTTGCAGTGTGAAAGTTCGGGGGTATTCCACTCAAGTGATCATGAAATACGAAGACCAGAGAATGAAAAATTAACAAAAACCAGAATCCCCCCCCCCCCAGAAAAAAAAAGTGGATATACATAAATATTAATTATATTGATTATAATGCAGTAATATTAATTATCTTATTTTTAAAATTTAACTTCATTCTTATTTTCGTAATTTCGGCGTTAGCACGCTTGTTGACCAAGAGGTACCTATCAGCATGCACCAAAAATTTGTCTTCTAATGCCTGATTGTATTTATTTTCATATTTTCTTGTTTATGAAGTTAATATGTTCCTTCTCATAGTGATGAAATGGATTTATAATATAATTCTTTCAACACACTTATAAGCCCTCTAGCACTTTAGAAAAGTCCTCTAACGTTTTCTCGTATGTTGTAAGAGGAAATTAAAATAATGGAAAAAGTGGTAGACGGTTTTACCATAGACCAGGGCAGATACCACTCACTGCACTTGTAGAAGTTCTTTGCGATTTTTATGCACTACTTCCGGTCTGCTCAGAATGAATTTTAATAAAAACGAAAAATTAACCAGGCTGATCCCTCTACAAATCTTAAACATATCACATTAAAACTTACCATCATGTTTCATTCTGTATGGCGTCTGATGTGGAAATCCTGGATCACTTTGTCCACTAGGTGGTGACATATCTTGAAACGGATTGTATACTGTGTATTGCGGCCTGAACCAAAACAGATCAATTTAATAAAGCTGAGTTAGTTCAAACAGTGAAATGTTGGTAACATGTAAGGATAGGATAGGGGTGCCCGGTAAGCTCAATCGGTAAAGCGTTGGAAATACGCTTCAAGCTACGCATCTCTGATCATCATGGAGCAGGTTCGAATCCTAGGAGGGATGACGATTATATGCGAAAGATCTGCTGGACACTTCGTCGGTACACGGTGGTCCGCGTAAGCCCCATCCACCAGGTCCATGCACAAGGAAAATGAGAAACTTCCGAATCGGGAGCCGGTTTTTGACTGATCATATTTTCCCATTATCCTGTGCTTGAACCAGTGCTCAAGTGAACCACCTTGCACCAGTGAGACATCCACCAGACCTCTTGCATATAGTCATCATCACTTACAGAATTGGAACCTTGTCTGGGCGATCAGAGATGCATAGCTCGAAGTGTATTTTTAATGCCTTACTGATAGAGTCAACTAGGCATCCTTTCTTTTGAGCTTAACATACTGCGTGTTTAGTGAAGTTAGTATCGTATTCAGTCAGAATTAAAACTGGCAGAATAACATCATCACAACCAAGGGGCACAAATGCTGCAATTTTTTTATTAAAATCCACTCTGAGCAAGGTCGGAGCAAGCAGTACCTGGAAGGATCCAACTAACGGCCACTTAGAAGCAAAAAGCTACTAAAACATGTGTTACCAGCAACTGCACTCTATAAACGGAAAACATCCCAAACGAAACTGAAGCGCCATGGTAAAGAGTGGTATCTGCCCTGGGCAATGGTAAAACCATCTACCACTTCTTTGCTTCCTGTTAGTTGCCTCTTACGACAGGCAGGAAATACGTTAGGACTATTGTATCCTGGACTAGGATGAGTCACGTCCAACATCGAAAATTTTTATGATAATCAGAAATATAGTACCAAACTACATTTGGATCAAATTGAGCCTCAGTGCTTCAATCCATTAGCAGAGCTGTACTATCTGGATATTTGCAGTGTTTTTTTGACCATCCAATATCCAGATAATTTTTCACACTTTAGTGACATTCTACAAGCACCACAATTTTGAATCCTCTCATAGAGCACAGATTAAATCAGAACTCTGATTATATAAAATTTCCTACTTGTTAGTATGAGATCCAAGTTGGTATCGGATTCCATAGACTTCGGCATATCTTGCTCTTGTTTCAGCATCCTAGAAAAAATCAAATTTTTTTACCAAAATTTATTTAAAAGTAGGAAAATAATGAAGTACTCCAGAGTAACACGAGGAAATGTAATACAATGGGATATGGGAAGAAAATCCAGGAATATGACTGAGCATAACATATTTATTAGACAAACCATCCGAACACACTGATATAAAAAAACCAAACAAAAATAAAGAGAAGTCAGCAATAACTGCAAAATCTGTAGAAAGATTTAAAACATATACCTACTGTAAGTTTACAGATCGTTTAACTACACATGAAATTTGCACAAAAAATGCCACCCATACAGAGACCTGCCCTATTGTGCGGATATCAGTTCTAAGACGATAAAGAGATTTTTAACAAACTTTTAATCATTATTTCAATGCAACGACACAGCATAAAAATGTAACCTATGCATATGTGTACAATCAAGTCAGGATATCATTTCTGACATTAACTCCCTTAGAATTCAAACCTACATCATCCATGGAAACGCTAACAAAAAACACCTCAAACTACATTTAGGTTAGCTCAATCCGTAAAGCTTTGGGAATAACAGAGCCACCCATAAAGTTAACACCAATAAAATGGCTTGAATAGGGAAAAACAGAAACACAGGGAAGTGTAAAAATTTAACCAAAGCACTAAGCTACTATTATAAATCCCTGAGTTCTGAAAGAAATTTATTTACAGAACAGTTGAGTCCTATACAATCCAGAAAAGAATGATAAGACAATAATAGGAGGGAAATATCTGAACAGCCATGAATGCACTTAACCGCACACCATTTATCCCAGAAATGTATCCACAGGTATGTATATATTTGAAAAATGGTGCCTTAAACTACCGTACATAGTTTTGTGCACCGGCAAGAAGAACCAAAGAAAAAAAAAGGTCCCAGTCAGTCCAGCCCCATAATAACATATATCGTTCCATATTAAACTCAACCAGTTAGCTCAATCTGTAAAGCGATTAAGCTGTATTCTGAGCTTTCCTCTCCCGCAGAGTGAAAATGATATCCTACCTACCTACATAGTAGTGAGAATGCCTAGGTGATGCTAAAACTAAAATTTATACTCATATTACTACAGTACTTACATATTATTACCCACATCATATTACCCACATTACTACTATAACTCCTTCCAGTAGCCTCTCATATCAAAATCTCAAAATCTTATACCAAATGACTATATGTTTATATACCATCTACAACATAGATACTCCTAAAGTTAACATCAGCAAAATGACTTGAATAGGGAAAAATAGACACACCCGGAAGTGTAAAAATTTAACCAAAGCACCAAGCTACTATTATAAAGCCCCTATGTTTGAAGTACTGGAAAAAATTTATTTACAAACAGTCGAGAACAATACAAATCAGGAGAAGAATAATAAGACGATAATAGGAGGAAGAAATCTGAAAAGCCATAAATGTACTTAACTGTACAACATTCATCCCAGAGAAGTATTTACAAGTTTGTATACATTTGAAAGATGGTGCTTTCAACTACATGGTTCTGTGAACCAAAGCGAGAAGACTGAACATTCTATACAGATAGTCACTCGATGTAGAACGCCTTCAGACCACGAGTCTAACAAATCACCACATCATACTTCATTACAGTCAACTCGCAAGGTCCCAGTCAGTCCAGCCCCATAATAACATATATCATTTCATATTAAACTCCCTGTGGGTAATATATATATATATAATCTACAACGGACTGGAATCAGAATTCACTATTATCTGGGTTTGGCATAAATACAATGTGAACTGCGACACCTAAATGGGACAGACCGTCTTTGATGTAAAAAATTTGGGTCTAGTGAAGTTTAGTACCATATTCCCGGATGTCATGAAAATAAAAACTGGCAGAATAATATCATAACTAGAGGGCGCAAATGCCGCAAGAGCATTTGGCATTGTCTCCCGGGTTAGGATGAGTACCTTCCAACATGGGGAATATCTATGATAATCGGGAATATGGTACTAAACTTCACTAGACCCCACTATACAACATCTGTGAAGGTAGTGATATACTATACAACTCAGAAAAACTAAACCGCAATCAACATAACATTCAGTACGTCCTCACACAGCAAACAACAGCAACCAAATGAATAAAACACAGCAAAGCAGGTACATGGTTGAGTAATCATTACAACATAAGGCAATCCAGACATTTTAATGATTATTATTGTTTTTGTTTACAACTGTGGTTGACTGTTTGTTTTGTTTACAATCTGCTTAAGTGCACAAAGCCATGTGTGGACATATGTACTGTGGATACCAGTTAGGATATTGTATTCTTATAGTTAAGTTTGAATGGGATTCTAAATCCACTATATATATAAAAAAGGATAATGCTTCAAAATTTTTTCCATTTCAACATTATCCAACATTCTTGACATTTGATCTTATTTTGCTCATTTTACAAAAAAATCATGATATGTGTCAAATTTACAATGTAAAAAATAGCGATTTTAGATTAAAAAAAAAAAAAAATTGTCCTAGAATACTTAATCATATAAGGTAGATGGTTTTACCATCACCAAGGGCGGATACCACTAACTACCCTTTATCACAGAGGTTCAGTCCCATTTGGGATGTTTTTCGTTTAGAGTGCAGTCGCTGGTACTACATCTCTAGTAGCTATTTGCTAGTAAGTGGCCGTTAGTTGGCTCTAATAGGGACCGTTAGTTGGTTCCTATTAGGCACTTCTTCCTACCTGGAGCAGAGTGAATTTCAATAAAATAAAATAAAAGCAAACATACCCTTATTCCATTTTCATCCAATTTTCCAAGCATAATTTCATTCTGTCTCCTGATCTTCTCTTCCTCTGCCAGTTTCATTTCTGCGAGCCTAAAAATTAAGAAACAAAATTCATATTTATCATTAAATTTGTTATTCTCCAGATTGTTGGGTCTTTTTTAATTTGGATAAAAAGCAAATTACTTTTCCATTCTTTATTCCCGATAGCAACTATTCTGAAATACATATCTAAAATCAAGAATTTTACTATATCGTATATGTTCTTTTCGCATAATTTTAGTTGCTCACAGGAAGAAATACTTTTATAGGGGTCAACCTCATGAAAAAGTTTAGCAGGATAGTTTTAAATCAATAGTTTATCATTAATTAAACATAAGCAAGGTATGAAGCAAGCCTGGATGGCTCAAACCACCCGTTTCTGATGCAAGAGAGATAAGGGCAGGGATATCCCTTCAAGTTCTAAAACACCTTCCATTAATCCACAGTATGCATTCAATGCCACTGAATATACTCATTGGTATAAAAGTCATATCTTGTGTTGTCTGAAGAAGTAAGGCTATGACCTAACACAAACTTAGGAAAAAAACTTGTAATTTTCTGTAACTTCTGTTCTTGACTTTGACCATCTCTTTCAAGCATCATTGTGGCAACAAGATGTTGACATAAACAACTTTATTAAAAATAAGAAATTAAAAAGCTCCATTTCTGGGTAAAAGCGACATGAAAAATGCTGCTCTATCTCCCCACCCTCAACTTTATTCGGACACTCTCGCTTCAATTACCTTCTGGCTGCTCTCTCCTGCATCCTTTCTTGAGCATAAATAGGAATCCCTCCGTTACTTCGATTGGTGTAACGGTTCACAAATGCTGGATAAGCCTGATAAAAAAAACATAATAAATATTATACCAGTGATATTATTTTGTCAAGCATGAACCGGAAATGGACCGTGTCTTAGGGACATGATACATTAATGACTGGTATTCACTGTCAAATATTCAATGAAGGCCACATAAAACCGACAAACATGTCGCGGGTTCAAACCCCAGCAAATTTTGGTCAAGACTGACGAACATAAAAAGCTTCAAAGAGCAATAAATTGTGGGGTTTTCCTAGATGGGGCACTGTAACCACAGCTTTACGATGACGCTCGGTAACCTTACCGGTTCCTCATTGGTTACACACTGGATGGAAAGACGCAAGAAAAATTTCATACCAGATATAATTGTAAGCACTGTTAATTGCATTGTTTGAAATGAAGTTCATTTCATTGTCCCAGCCCCAATATTCAGATCATCCATTATGGGCCCTGTAGGTACAGACTTTATAATGGTCCCAACGTATTCCATGCATGTCGTAAGAGGCGACTACAAGGAAGTAAAGAAGTGGTAAATAGTTTTACCATCGACGAGGGCAGATACCATTCACTGCAATTTAACATGACGGTTCAGTTCCGTTTGGGATGTTCCTCATTTAGAGTGCAGTCGCTACTACTACATCTCGTAGTAGCTCTTTGTAATTAGGTGGCCGTTAGTTGGTTCTCATTAGGTACTGCAGATCATCGTTATTTTTGATCAGTCGAACAGAGGCTAACAGGCTCAAAAAAATAGCTCAAAATTTAATATTCACTATCTGTTATATATTTAAGTTGCAAATACATTTTTCTAGCCACTTCTTAGAGTGGATCACCCTGTCCAAGGCCCTGTAAATACGGCCACTTATAGACAGACAGGGTTACAATTACTGGAAAGATATGATCTTTTTCTGTTCGGCTTAGCCTACCCAAGTTATTACTGGGTTGAGTGGTGGGCATAGATTAACGAGTCGGACTCGTCGGGACTAGAAGCCGAGATGTTCTACCTGCGATGCCAACATGTTTAACCACTAGGCCATCGAGCCCACTTATGAACTATTACCTTTGGTCTCTGATCATCTTTATTTTCACCCTTCTTAGAATTTCCTGGCAGAGGTGCTGATATGGATTTCATGTACCTGAAAATGTTCACCAACTTTAAACATTATTATTCCTAGAGGGACAGGATAGAATACTGAGATAGAGAAGAAGCTCTTCCTGTGAAATACTAACATGGTCCATTTGCAAACATTATAGATATCTATCCAAGTGAACTCCATCAAGGAAATAATACAAAGACAAAAATTAAATAAGTATATACCGGTGAACACTGAATTGCATTCTTGAACTAGTCAAAGTGATAAAATCTGATACCAGATAAGATAATTTTTAATCTTATGCAAAAAGATAGCAATTTTTATCTCACAAAAAGCCGAGAGCATGGTGCTACCATATGACAACGTATATAATCATATGTTGGGACTTTTCAATTTGTCCAGAAAATCCCAAAAATCGCTTTAGGATAGGATAGAGTTTCATTTTTATACTGCGGGAGAGGAAAGCAGATAATACAGCTTAACCATATGGCAAACCACAACCTCTCATGCAGATACCAGTTCCGAATCTGGGTGAAGGTTTTTTTGGATTATCATATTTCTCATTTTTCCTGTGCATGGACCTGGTTGGTGGAGAAAGCCGTAAGCAGCGCTTGCGTGAACCACCGTGCACCGATGAGGCCTTCAGCAGACCTCTCGAATATAATCATCATCAGTAACGTGATTCAAACCTGCGTCTTGACGATCAGAAATGCGTAGCTCAAAGCGCATTCCCAAAGCTTCATTGATTGAGCTAACCGGGCTTCCTCTACATAGGATAGAGTATCATTTTTATACTGTGGGAGCTTAATCATATGGCAGCCACATTCCAGACACCAGTTTCGAATCGGGGTGAAGGATTTTGGCTCATCACATTTATCATTTTTTTTTGTGCATGAAGATGATTGGTGGGGGGAGCCGTAAGAAGTTTCCACGCCCATTTTAAATTTCTTGTTAACACATTCTACTGCGCATATAATACAATGTTGTTACCTAAAATTTATATGTTTTTCAATTTTTTTCATTTTCCACTTATATGATATTAAAATCTCCTTCGTTTTCATAGATAGCAGGTTTGTGTCGCACTTTGTGTTTTAGGCCAAATAGGTCTCATAATCATAATGTGTTTCTTATTATTATATATTGGTGATGTATTTATTTTGAGACGAATAAACATACATACGTTGCTAAAGGTGAACCACTGTGCACCAGCGAGGCGTCCAACAGACCTCGCACATATAGGATAGGACATCATTTTTATTCTGCGAGAGAGGAAAGCCGCCGAAAATACAGTTTAACCATATGGCAAACCCCGACATCTCGTGCAGATACCAGTTCCGAATTAGGGTGAAGGTTTTTGGATTATCGTATTTTCAATTTTTCCTCTGCATGGACCTGGTTGGTGGAGGAAGCCGTAACCAGCGCTTACGTGAACCACCGTGCACCGGTGATTCGAACCTGCGTCATGGCGAACGCTTTATCGATTGAACCAGGCACCCATATAATATAATCATGATCCATCCCATGATTTTAGCTACTCACATGTCTGTATGTATGTTCCCAACAAAAATTAATTTACACAGAAATTGCCATGATTTAATCAATGCAATCTAGAAAATAGAGTCAAGAATGGAATTACCTTGGCCTCTTCTTTCTTTTCTTCTTCTTTTTCTGTCGATTTGAGCTCGCTTGTTCTTCAGGTAATTCAGGCTCTGATTCACTGTCACTGTCTGAGCTTGTGCTGTGAATTAGATTTTATGAATAAGTGATCATGAAGTTTTATAAGCAACATAAATAAAGCAAGAAAACTAAGCAAATCTATGCCCTTTTCTCTATCTTAAGATCTTCTTTTTCGGCTACGAACTGCAACTCTAAGCCCTGCAGGTGCGGATTATGGAGTAGAGTTGTCCTAACGTATATCCTGTGTGTAAGATGAGTAAAAGGAAACAAAGGAGATGAAGAAAAGGAAACAAAGAAGATGGGAGATGATTTTATCATTACCCAGGGTAGATATCATTCATTGCACTTTATCGGGGCCATTCAGTTCCTTTAGGATGTTTTCCACTTAGAGTAAGTTGTTGGTACTAAATTTTTTGTAATGACTTTTTCATTCAAATGCTGTTATTTAGTTGCTCTTGGCTGCTGTTTGCAGAGAGTGGACTTCAAAAATAAGGGAATAAATTTGCGACTAATTCATTACACATTCCAAATTCCATGTCCTTTGTTAACAAAAAAGGCTGTTCTAGTGAATAACACGTTGGCATCGCATCTGCTGCTTGCATAAATAGAAAACTTTACCATTGACACTCTGCAATATCAGAAAAATTTCGTTTTTACTGAAGTTCAAAAGTTCTAAGTTATTACTACTCTAATCATGACAAGGATATTCCGGACTATTCATAACATGATGACAAAGACCATCATACAAAACTTACTCCGATTCTACTGCAATTCCCTGGAAATTAATCTGTTCCAAAAGTCTGAAGCAATTTTCATCCAATTCAGTAGATTCTTGCCCTCCCTCTTCATTTTCATTCTTTTCCTGCTCTTCAGTAATTCCAGATTCTTCAGGAGGGCCAAGAATTGAAGTCGCTGTTTCTTGTGTTGATTTTGAAGGTGACTTGTCTTTTGAAACTGTGCGAACAGAGTAAAACAATAGTTAAAAATGAATGGAATTGACTCAAGCAAAGAAGCGTTCATAAAGAAGTAATCAACGAGCACTTACATGGCAAAGAGTTGCTACAAAAAATAGTGCCAACAACTGCACTTAAATGTTTTTGTAGTTTTTTGTAGCTTTTCAGTGTCTTTATGGAGTTTCTCTGCGTTGAGAGTTTATTTTTATAGCCACTTCTTAGAGTGGATCACCCTGTCCAAGGCCCTGTAACAGCGGCCATTTATAGACGGACAGGGTTACAATGGCTGGAAAGATCTGGTCTTTTCATGTTCGGCTTAGCCTACCCAAGTTATTACACCCTGGGTTGAGTGGTGGGCATGGATAAGCGAGCCGGACTCGCCGAGACTTGAACCTGAGATCTTCAATATGTGATGCCAACACGTTTAACCACTAGGCCATCGCACCCACCAAGTTCATGTTGTATATGTAGGTTTTTGGGAAGAGGTCTCATGTGTTGCATTTTGAATAGGGGAATAATTTACCTATTCAACTTTGAGATGGGCAAACATGTGTTGCTAACACTGAATATATATTTAAAACTCATTTTTAACACAGAGAATATAGCTGAACCACATGGCGAATCACGACCCCTCGTGCAAAAACCAGGTCCGAATAGGGGTGAAGGTTTTTGGATTATCATATTTCCTGTGCATGGATCGTGGGGGAGGGATGGTGATGCCTTAGAAACAGGATAGGATATCATTTTTATCCTGAGGGAGAGGAAAGCCGAAGTACAACTTAATCATATGGCGAACCACGACCTCTCGTGCAGATACCAGTTCCAAATCGGGGTGAAGGTTGACAGGGGTGTTGAAATATTTACATTTATCCAATCATTATTTTTTTTAAAAAATTTTAAAATCACCTGATTGTTCTTTCTTGTTTTCCTGTTTGTTCGATCTTTTGCTACTGCTTTGCTTCCCTCCATCTTCTTCATCAGAGGTTCTCAATACCGTTGGTCGTTTTGAATCTCGATGTTGTTTTGGACTTGAATCTGGAAGAAGAAACAAAGGTTCAGTTCTGTGAACGAATGATCTTTTGGCTAGACTTAGCCAAGACGCGATGACCTAGTGGTTAAACATGCTGGCATCGCAGGTTGAAGATCTTGGGTTCGAGTCCCGGCGAGTCCGGCTCGCATATTCATGCCCACCACTCAACCCTGAGTGTAATAACTTGGGTAGGCTAAGCCGAACAAGAAAAGATCATATCTTTCCAACAACTGTAACCCTGTTCGTCTACAAGTGGCCGCTAGTACAGGGCCTTGAACAGGGTGATCCACCACTGAAGTGGCTGGAAAAATAAACAAAAAACATCCCACATATCTTTGCAAAACTCATCCAGATGGGGAAGAAAAAATCTCCATTAATTCTATTTGAATTTTGAATATAATGTTTTTCAAAATTAATGACAAAAATTTTCAAACAGATATAAAAACACAACATAACCGATGACTTTTGCTTTTCTTGAATGATATCAAATCACTGAATGAATATCTGATTCATTGGAGTCTGGTTGAACAAATGTCTGCTTAAATCTGGTTCATATTTGATTGCACAAATACATGTGCAACACCTAGGATAGGGATAAGATATCATTTTTATCCTGCGAATAGAAAAGCTGAGAATACGGCTTAACCTTATGGCGAACCTCGACCTCTCATGCACATGCCAGTTCCGAATCTGGGTGAAGGTTTTTGGATTATCGTATTTCTGATTTTTCCAGCGCTAACGTAAACCACCATGCACCGATGAGGCGTCCAGCAGACCTCACAGGTTTTGAACCTGCGTCATGACCATCAGAGATGCGTAGCTCGAAACGTATTCCCAACGCTTTACCGATTGATCTAACTGGACGCCCTCACCTTTTTGTGTATTGCTGAATCTTCCATTATCGTTGCTGTCAACGGTTGCAGTAGAATGCGGTTGAGTAGTAGCAGGTGGTGCTGAGGTTGAGGTTGAGGGATTCTGCATCATTTGTGGGTTCGTTTCCATCATCTAGAGTAATTATCAAGTGAAATAATTCACAAATTGGTGTTAAGACATGAGTTGAATGTTGTATCAATTTATTTCGCTATTAGTATTACACAGTGGCGTATTTACAACCTTGAAAAGGATAGAGGGTGGGGGGGAATTTGCAGAGTAAAATTGTGACATCATAATCATACCCGCTGGAAATTAATTTAACGCACATTACCATAAAATAGCCGAAAAAAACATGCCGGAAGTGCGAAATTCAGTGAATTCAGACAGAAGGTCTGTCGAGAGCAGTTTAATACACCTGCTAGGCTAAATTCACGTAAGCTTCATCTGGTTATGACTATTGTGCATAAAGCTTAAACAACCAATTTATTTTTTTTTTGGAATATGCTTAAGAAATCCATAAAATGTAATAAGGAATATACTACACAAGAGTGCGCATGATGCTTTCAAAATTAGAATATCTTACTGAGGCAATAGTAAAAAGGCATTTGTGATGACTTCCTCACATGAGTCACAACCATAACAAATTTTTTTAAACAACCGAACGACATCCGGCTAATCTGAAAGGGACTCTTATTATAATCATTTTTTTATTAATATTTATCCTGAGTGCGCAAACAGAAACCAACCAACGGCCACCAAATAGCAAAGAGCTACGACAAGATGTTGCACCAACAACTGCACTATAAAGTGAAAAAAACATCCTCAAAGAGAACTAAATCGCTATGCTAAAACATTATATTAAATGATAAAACATTACTCGCAATGTACAGCGATTCACCCACATTAACTAAATAAACTTACATGCTGAGCCAAGTCCGTTGTCAATTCCATTACGACCCTTGACTTCAGAAGTGGGTTATCAGCAACTCTTTCATAGTCCAGGACAGTCTCACATAACGCTCGACCAATCGACAGGAAATCTTCAATGTTAAAGTGTCTCCCAGAGTCCCTGCAAGCGATTCAAGATGAAAATGATTTAAGAAACAAAGTAATCAACCAAATAAGGCATTCAATTGCTCCTCCTAAACTTCAAAATTTTAGTATTTCTGCACTTTCACATATTATCATTATGATACATGATACATCAAAAATAAATTAGATAAAACTATGAGGAAACCTAATTTATATATATATATATATATATAGAGAGAGAGAGAGAGAGAGCAAGTTATTTAGCAATGCCCGATCGATTACCCATTTTTCGATCTCTTTCAGAAATCACAAATATTGACAATAGAGAAGTAATAAATTTTAGGGAAAAATTACAACAAACACACAAAAGAGAAGGAAATTTGCAAGCAAGACAAGAAAGATTTTAACCAATTGAGGAATGTTTGCTTAAAAGAAACTAAATTATTTACTTTAAAGTATTCTTCTCTTTATATTGTATACAAATTTCTTCATGTCACATTTTTAAAATGCTTGTCTGAAGAAGTCGGACTTTGGTCAGATGAAACGTTACAGAATTAAATTTGTGTAAGTGTGAAGCAAGACTTTGAACCTCTCTTGTTAGACATAGTTACTCTTGCTACTGTATCCTTGCATGTACTACATACGGATCCGCAAATACAAAGGCACAGAGAAGGATAAGTAGTTAGTCCACGTCCCACAGATCAATAGCAAACACACAAAAAGTACATATTAGCAAAAATTTGAAAAAGGAAATGAACGAAGCTAATGATATAGAGAAAGTCATAAAGATATAGGTAGTATATATATAGAAAGTATCTCTAGTTTAAAGATTCACTGTGGCTTTAAATATTACTCACCATTTCTTTTGCATTGTACCAGAGAATGAAGCTTCCAAAGTAAAACTATTAGTAATCCCGAACTGTCGAAACATAACAACCCGACCAGTGGCTTCTTTACATTTCCGAACTGCGTATTTACTGCTATGGAATGAAAACCTGAGAAAAAAACACCCAAATTGAACATAAAACAGCCAGGGGTAGCAAAACCATCAAGCTGTTTTTTTCTATTTTGATCCATTCTGAGCAAGGCCGAAGGGATCCTTGACAAAAACAGAATACCAGCAACCTCACTCTAAGCGGAAGATGTCTGAAATATAAGCAAACTGCTATATTTTTTTTTATTAAAATTCCTTCTGAGCAAGGCTGGAAACAGAGCCTAACAGGAACCAACTAACGGCCACTTAATAGCAAAGAGCTACCGAAAAATGAAGTCCAAGCTACCGCAATCTAAGTGGAAAATGCCTCAAATATAAGCAAATCACTATATAAAGAGCAGTGGATATTAAGAAACTCTACTCTTTGATGTGCTGAATTCCTGTTCGAAACCCATGCCAATGAAAATTTTTTTGGTTCACCCGAAGAAAATTACATGAAACACACAGACTAAGGGAAGATTCAAAGAATATTTAAAATCTTTTTATTAACCTGTCTGGTGATCTCTTATGCATCAACCATGGGAACAATCTTTCTTCAATAAAATCCTTGGCGCAGTCTCGTGGACTCCGGTCATCTGGGTCAATAACTTTACCTGAAATATTGGAAAAAAATTTTTAAAATAAAATAACAAAAATAAAAATTTATTTATTTCGTTCTCTCTTGCTTGCAAAATTGAAAATGCCCTTCAAAATGGTCCCGCCTGGAGGATGCAATGACAATCATGATCATTTAAACTCATTGATAAAATTAATTAATTAGTTAGTAGTAATTAATTAAACTCATTTAATTTCTTTTTTATTTATAAATCGTATCAGAGAGCTGGCAACTCAAGAAAAGTTTAAAAGGCCGAATAGTTATATTTGACTTAAAACATTGATAAAACATTCAAATTTTTGGTCAAAAAAAACTCCATGCTAAATGGTGTGTCCACAATACAAATGAATAAAAAAAAACACAGAAATGCAATGACCCTGCTGTGTGATAGCAGTCTATATTGCTCATTTGCTGAGACCAAGTCCATGCACAGGAAAAACGAGAAATACGATAATCCAAAAACCTTCACCCCGATTCAGAACTGGTATTTGCACAAGAGGCCGTGGTTTGCCATATGGTTAAGCTGTATTCTCGGCTTTCCTCTCCCACAGGATAAAAATGATATCCTATCCTATCCCATCGAAGAAAAAAATTGCCTAGAAAGTTTGAGACTGAACAGAAAAAAACCTGTAACCCTTCGGTCAACCCCGAATGAATTGCAAAACTTCCATTAAAAAATCAGAATCTTATTTCACATAAGATTCTGATTTTTTTTGTTCAACTCTCGGCCTCATCTTATTCAAGTATCCTTAAAGCCTCGAATCCATCATCAAAAGAGGAGTGGAACAAAGGATAGACATCTTGTTCCAAATCACCCAACGCAAAACTACTTTTTCTTTGCAAAAAGTTTATCATTTATGAACAATTAAAATGATCCTTCGATGACCAAATATTTGATTACTCACTATTTTTTCCAGTGAAAAGAGCTTTCCTCTCACACCCGTACATGAAGACCATCGGTTTTCTAGAGTGACCATGGAGATCACAATATAAGATTATCTAGAACAAGAAAAAAACTATGAAATTCTTTATTTCAAATCTATAAAGGGCATGTTTGGGGATACGTATGGATTTAATGTAAGGATACAGTAGCAAAATTAACTGTGACTAAATAATTAAATCTTTGAGTCATTCTTCACACTTATGGTATTTTGCAGACTATAAGCACCTCCTTACTAATGGTCGCAAAAGGTCATTTTTCCAAAATTTTACTATTTTGTACACAGACGCAACAGAGTAATGGTCGCAAAGATAACTGAATTATCAGCACGAAAGTTCGTCAGAGTCCGTAAACGACTCCTCAAAAACAGTTCCCAAATTCATTTCTGCAACGTTCTGTCTGACTAAAGTCAGACATCTTCAGACAAGCATTTCAAAAAATGTGAACACATGGTTCTTTACCTTTAACCCAATATATAATCTATCATTCAGAACATTTTGCTCTAAAAATAGACAAAACATCTCGAAATAAGTGAAGCATCATCATGGGTATTTACTGAGTGCACTTTCAAGGGCACTTGTTATTATCTGCTGATGTATGACTTTTGAATTTTTCTGACATTTCTCAGATTTTTGATAACAAGAAAAAAGGTGTAAAACCAACTTTTAATCACGATCGTTTATGTTGGATTAAAATTTCTAGATTGGTATATTCTAAATGTTTTAATAGCAAAAAAATTTTTCCCTTGATCCGTGGCAAAGAAGCCATCATATCAAATAGATATGTATTACAGCCTTTTAGGATACTAAGCAGCAAGGTACAGTGATATCACCTCATTGAAAGCATCACGCCATTACTATTTTTGGGTCCCAATTGAACAAATATGTTTCCCAATGTTTAGGGCGGCCACTGATGGATTCTGACGTCCAGATGTGAAAAAGTGGCTGATACTTGAAAAATTAAATATTTCTGATTCGAGCTTATCAATTATGTTTCCACAAAAGATTAATGAAATCACTTAATTATATGCGTGCCCGGTTAGCTCAATAGGTAAAGCGTCGAGAATACGTTTGACGCAGGTTCGAATCCCGTAAGAGATGATGATTATATATATATATGTGAGAGGTCTGCTGGACATCTCGCCGGTGCTTGATGGTTCATGTAAGCACTGCTTACGTCCTCCTCCACCGACCAGGTTCACACACAGAAAAAATGGGAAATTCGATAATCCAAAAACCTTCACCCAGATTCGTAACTGGTATCTGCATGAGAGGTCGCGCCATATGGTTAAGCTATATTCTCAGCTTTCCTCTCGCGCAGGATAAAAATGATATTCTATATACCTCGTGATCTTTACTGAACAAATCCACCATCTGTTTTGTATGCCAGATCGTAGGAAACGTCAGTTGTCGGGGATGACGATAGTTTCGATTCAAATCTCGAGCAGCTAACGATGTTCTGTAGTTTCCAACTATGACTCCGTCTGGATTCAGCATTGGCACAATCTTAATAAATAAAAATATTTTATTTCTTCATAGATTATTTTCATTTTTCGCCTTCGGAGGAATGAAAGTGTCTGGTGCCACGAAGTAGCAGTATTGATAGCTTAAAACCTTTTTTTTCAATTCAAAGAAAATGATATGAACATTTCCGACACCCAAAGAAAACTGAAATTCTGCCCCCCTTTAATTACATCAGATATAGATTTCACTGGTTATATTAGACATAGACATAGTTTATTTCGACACCTCTGTCGACACAAAAGGCGATACAAATGAAGATATCACATTACAGAGTTATCAGGAAGGCAAACAAAACCTAAAAAATAGGTTTAAAAATGTGCCACGGGATAAGTTTCAAAAAAACATTTGAAGGAAGTATCACACATTTGCTTAACTCAAAAAATATATATAAATATTACTAAATTCGATTAAACACATCATACGGTACCCCATTCTCCCACAAAAAACAAAGGGGCGCCAAACACACACACATTCACACTAAAATTACCATAAAGATCAAATCGAGGAATTAAAGAATTTGCCCAATACGAACCAACCAGATAGTTTGTACACCTTTCCCTGATACCAACCTTGAAAACAAATTTCTTTCTCAAAATCTTTGCTTTTAAACAGTCTGAAGTCAGAAAATCAATGACACCTTTCATCATCCAACTTGCTTGCGATTCGCCAGGATGAACTCGTGCTGTGACAACGACACCTTTCTTTTCCTGGAGTAAGAAAATCAGTTGTAATGTAGGGCTGTGCAAAACTGAATCATTTGGAATCGAATCTGATTCGAATATTATTTTAGAATCGGATCGCATCTTTGATTTCATGAAAATAACAAATATCTCACTTTTACTATTACTATTATAGTGTCCGTTTTTATGATTAGGAAATATTCAATTACAAATATTAGCATAAACTGACTTGTGAAAGTGATGTATTTTCATTTTAACTACAAAATGCAATAGATTTTGGTCTAATTTGACCATTGATGTGTTTAGAAAGATATTTGACAATGAAACAAAATAGTAACAGTAAATTTTTTTTGTGAGGATTCACTCTGGTATCTGCCCCAGGTAATGCTAAACCATCTAACACTTTTTTTGAAATTGATTGAAATTCACTCTAAGCAAAGCCGGAAGCAGTGCCCTAGAGGAACCTATTAACTGTCACTTAATAGCAAAGAGCTACTACAAGATGCAGTACCAGAAAATGCACTCTAAGCAGAAAACATTCCAAAAAGAACTAAACTGCTATGGCGAGTGCAGTGAGTGGTATCTACCCTGGGTGATGGTAAAACCATCTGCCACTTACTTGTTGCCTTTAGCCACCTTTAACGGCAGGAAATATGTCAGGGCTGTAAAAGGCTTTTCCTCCAAAATAGACTTGGGCTGTGATTACCACACTTGTCGATATGGCATGTCAAAGTTTTAAATTACATAATTAAAATGTCTCTTCATACATTTTCCGATTTTCGTAATTTTACTGCAAAAATATTCAATAAAATGTGATCCAAATTTAAGATCCAACCCCAAATTCAAACTTAATTCCTGAATCTAACTAAAAATGATTGAATACAGATTATTAGGGGTTAATTACTGAAAACCACAAATGAAATAATTATCTGATTTCATCAATATTTCGCACAACAGAATCCACACCTGATGGAAATCTTTATATTTATCTTTCTCTTTATCAGGAAACTCGGTTATCGTTAGTAAAAAACATGCATTTCCCGCCGTAGTCTCGCACAAAACTTCTCGCTTCACGTGGCACGATTGCTCGGGGTCTGCCATCAAATTATCTAAATGTCGCTTCAAATCAGTGTACGTGTACGGGTAGCAATGAGCAAAATATATATTGTCATCTTCTATGTTCTCCCAGTCGAAAGTTACCTGAGAAGATAAAAGAATTCAAGATGGTACTAGGATTAAAATAATTATTATGTCTAGCATTCAAACACGAATATATTTTGAATTTAGTAATTATTTTTGACTTTTGTAAATATTTTGTGTGAAAAATTTATATTTTAGATATTCTCTCAATGACAGGTTGTTCTAGGATTGAGAGACCAACTTGATTATCAGTGGGTGTGATGTTGGCATCTCATGTTGAAGATCTCTGGTTCAAGTCCCAGAAAGACCGGTTCATTAATCTATATCTAAAACTCAACCCAGGGTGCAATATTTTGGGTAGGTTAAGCCGAAACGTGATAATTCCAACAACAATAACCCTGTCAGTCTCTAAGCCACCGCCGGTACAGAATGTTGGTCTGGGTGATCCATTGTGTCCATAAAGAGCACTAATTCTTTGTTCAAGAAATTTCACTTAATTGTTTTTTATTGCAGTTACTCGTCAAGCAAGGACGAAAACATCGCTCAAAAGGGATCAAGTAACGGCAACGTGTATAGCAGAGAGGCACTACAAAATACAACACCAGCAACTGTTCACCGAGTAAAAAAACATCCCAAATGGAACTTAAACGCTATAGTAAGGAGCAGTGATGGATATCTGCCCTGGTCAGCAGTGAGACCATCTACCACCTGTTTCCTTCAAGAGACCTCTTATGACACACAGAAAATATATCAGGATTAGTCTACATTCTGTAAAGTAACATAAAAAAATTTCAATATTCGCTGACAGAGATAAAACTGAAAATTTTCGTGTACCGGTATAGCAAAGCTGTAATCTGAATAGTGAAAATTTATAATTTCAACATCACTCACTTCAAATTCCAGGTTATAATACTGCAAATCTAGGGACAAGAGACCATTCCTTGTAGGATTTGTCCAAGGAAGATACTTTATATTCTCTCCATTCCTGTGCCAACCCAACTTCTTCTCTGATGCCAGATTTTCAGAGTAAATAAGTGGCTTCATTCCTGGTTTCAGAAAAAACAATAGTCACTTAAACTAATAATCATCGGCCGTAGAATCGGGCGGGCAACAAACATGTCCTTCCCTTAACAAGTTTTAAGAAGATTCTGAAACTTTATGGGCAAGATAACATTAAAAAAATAACATTCTTGGTGCATTTTTGGTTTCAGCCTGCAAATATATCACACACTTTATGCGATGACGAGAAATGCTAAAAACATTTCTCACACTTGGAGATTTCTTTCACATTTTGGTGTCTTCCCAGCATTTGGCACGCACTTTCTGCCACTAATGGCATCAGTAAACGAACACATCTAGTGTTGCGCAACGAACTGTCTATCCTCTGTTTCAATCATCTTGTGAAGATGGATCCATGTACGACAAAGATCATAAGGATATTACAAGATTTGTTCAAATCTTTTGTACGTAAGTAAACTTACCATAATTATACAAACTATCTTTTTTCAAGAAATTGATTATATTGAACTTATATGTGACGTTTCGTTGTGCATTTTGAATCCGGAAGTAGTACCATTGGGTATGTCGCTTTGTGTACATGTCTGTTCGAAGGACAAGCTCGTACTCAAATTCACCTCTGTGAAGTAAATCGATAAAAGATAAAATGAGTAAATAATAAATAATGATAAATTGAGTTGAGAGGTAGGAATGATCAAAAGCAAGCTTTTTTAACATCTCTTAGTGAGTGCTTTATAGTAAATAATAAGAAATCCATACTGGATTGCATGAAAAATAAGCGGGAGAAATCTTAAGAATTCTATTATTCATCAAAAAAGGACTATTTTGAATTTTCAGTTTGGCCTTGATAAGCGCTGAACGAGAATCTGTGCGAGTTTGTAGAAACCCGTAAACCCATGAATTCGAGAACCGCTGCTGGTAAGATAGTAGTAGATACAGAAGCCTGTAGGTATGACAGGTAGCCCTGTAGGTACGGGCTTCAGAATAGTTCTAAAATATTTCCTGCGTGTCGTAAAGGTGACTAAAATGAAACAAAAAAGTTGTAGGTGGTTTTACCATCGCTCAGGGCAGATATCACTCATTGCGCTTTGACGTGGCATTTTAGTTTCGTTTGGAATGTTTTCTGCTCAGAATTCACTTGCTGGTACAACATCTTGTAGTAGAGTTCTATGCTATTAAGTGGCCGTTAGTTGGTTCCTTTTAGGTCCTCCGGCCTTGCTTGGAGTGAACTTGAAATAAAAAATAAGATAGCAGATACATAAAACCCAACTCACATCCTTCGAACTTGTCTCAAGTTTCCAGACTCGAATCTTGATTCAAATATCAATGATTCAGGAAATCCGTCAGGAACTGCATGAGGTAGAGGGGCTCGAGATGATCTTTCGCAATCATAGATTACTGGCTTGCCTCGCCATTGCTGAAAGGAAATAGGAGAGAAAATCAGGATAAGTCACAAATTTTGGAGCAGCAATATCATGATATACATATATAAAGCTTGTTGAATATAAATATATGTACGGGATGATTTAAGTTAAACTTGGTAGATAGTGGATTTCAGTGCAGCAATATCAGGATTTATGCAAATTTTGCGAAATTACCATAAATCATGTTTTTGCCGCATAAATTTATTTTTATTTCTGTAAGGATTCTTCATAAAATCTTAAGTTCTGCAGCAAAATCATGTTTTATGTCAAATTTGGCTTCCCCAAAAATGAATCTATCTAGGGAATCCATCAGGAACTGTGTGAGGTAGAGGGCTCTAAATGAGCGTTCTGCAATTATATATCAAATATTTTGTTGATTTCGAATTGTTGCAGAAATCGAATCGAATAATTTACGATCTGAATACGGCATTGTGAATTGAATATTTTGGGACAGCCCTGGTCATCCCATTCAAAGATTTTATTTTGTTAAGCATGTGCCACAGATGGACCTAGACAGTGTGTTCCATCAGTGACCCATGCTTGGCAAAGCGAATCTCAGCAAATTTTTTTAATCGAGAATATAAGTCAATAAATCATGATTTTGTTGCACGATCCTAAAAGCCAAACTTGAAGGGCATATATTTACTTTAAAGTGAAATCAACATACACAATTGTGGTACGAAGACCATCTTTTCTCTAAAACCATGTTTAGGTTTGTGGTTAAATTCAGGCAGATTAGAAGTAAAGAAGCTGTCTCCTTTAGTACTCATGATTTTATGATCCATTGAGCTTGAAAATTTTCGATTTTTTTGAATTATTATTTAAATACAAAAGTCAAGTGTGTGTGAACAGTTGAAAATTCTAATGACATATTTATATGTGTTTTTGAACTTAGAAAAGCGTAAATTTTACAAGAGATTATTAGACATCTTGACTAGAATTCCAAGTAGTCTGCACCGGAGGAAAAACACATAATCGGGGTTAAATAAAATCATACTTTCCCAGTACACCATCATTTCGCTTTATGAGAGGCACTCAAATATTTTGTGGTAAATTGAATTATCGTTTAGAAAGACCACACAATTGAATCCAAACCTTTTGGTCTTTGTTGTTTACATTTTGTAGTCTATCGCCATGGTGATTGTTTCTATGTCGATTATCGCTGTGATCATTTGAATAAAATTCTCCTATTGAAGGTTGATGGCGTTCAGATTTTACAGTTCTTGAGCTTTCTGATCCGTTATTGTTGGACACAAAATGTCTGCCGTCACCTTGTTGTTGATGCAACTGCCGCCATTTTGTCTCCATGTTGTTGGCAACTGCTCGACCAAATGCAGTTGAGGTATTGCTGGCTTGCATCCTGAGGGTTGGATCTAGAAGAAGAAATGATAAATATCAAGATTAGAACTACGGAGATTTGATATCAACCAGTATTGGGGAGATTCGCGTCACAACTAGGGCTGGGCAATTCGATTTGAAGCACAAATTTTTCGAATCAATAGTGAATCGGCTTGATATAGGCAAAAATTTTCCAAAAGGAGTGGAATTTTTAATCTTCAACGACAAAATGCAACCGATTTTGGTCAAATTTGACCAAAATCGATTGCATTTTGTCGTTAAAATAAATATTTTCGCTTTCGAATGCAGTGTGATCAAAAGTACACACTTTTACGTCTGTTTATGCCAATATTTGTGATTTATAACTGTAAATTTTCTTAACTGCAATAATAATAATGGTAAAAATATGATATTTGGCATTCTAATGGAATTAGCGTTTTGATCCAATTCGAAAAAATATTCGAATCAGATTCGAATTTAAAATGATTCAGTTTTACCCAGCCCTAGTCACGTCTTGACCTGGGACTTAATAAAAATGTACCCAAGTCTGCAATCATCTTTTGAAAAATCATGTTGTCCGAAATTATCAGAGAAGAAAATGCATCTACCAGGAGGATATCAAACATGCAATGCACCCTGCTGTGAAATCTGTTTCTGTCTACTCAATTATGTTGAGATGGAGATTCTTGGTGGGTATTTATAACGTGAGATGTGGAAAATTAATTTGGCATTGCCGTTGGATAGATTTAGAAATTCACTTTCGACTTGTAAATGTATGACTTGCGACTTGAAAGTAGAGTGACTCGACTAGACTCGAAGTTTAAATTTCGGTAAGACTTGGACTCCACTCTCAACTTGTGTGTTCTTCGACTCGACTTGGGACTCGAAGTACAATGACTCATTCCCAACACTGAATGAAACCAAAGTGATCAATTACATTTTGTCTGTCAAACATATTCTGTCAAATATAGGATAGGAATTCATTTTTATCATGCGGGAGAGGAAAGCCGAGAATACAGCTTTACCATATCGCGAACCACGACCTCTCGTATAGACACCAGTTCCGAATCGGGTTGAAGGTTTTTGGCTAATTTTTCTGTGCATGGACCTGGTTGGTGGAGGAAGCCGTAAGCAGTGCTTACGTGAACCAACGTGCACTGGCGAGATGCCCAGCAGATCTCTCGCATATAATCATCATCCTCATCACATGGGATTCAAACATGTGTCATAGCGATCAGAGAGTATTACAAACGCTTTCCCGATTGAGCTAACAGGGCACTAAAGGCCACTGGATGTATCAAGACATTATGTTACAACCCAAGTGTGGTTCGTGCTTGTAAAGATAAATTTACAGTTTTAGCTAATTAGTTGGAGCCCCTGCTTGCCCCCCCCCCCCCCCCCCGTCGAATTATGATAGTAATTTGAGGTACAGTAATAGGATTCTGCTGAGACACAGAAATTTTATTTCATCAAGCATGAGCCACAGATGAACCGCATCTCATCGCCGTGATCCATCAATACCACAAACTCAACAAGAGGTGTTTTTCAAAATTTTTCAGGTTGAAGATATACATCGATCATATTATTCATATTTCATAGATCATTCTAATTAAACACACGTCTCTACGTATTTTTTATCAAACTCCTGCATTTTTTTTAAATGAAAAATCTTCTGATCCTGGTCCTATTCTATAGAGTTTTTGCTCTGAGGCTTGTGTGCCGATATTATCGATTGGGAAAAATACATAGTTGTCAGACCAACTTTTGATATACATCAGTTGCTGATGCTGATCCCTCCAAATACTTACGTATTTTCTTTTTGGGTTCATCCCCCCACAAACACTCGGTGGTGTGAGGAGCAGACTCCAACATTTTAGGAGTTTTCACAAACAAGCATCGTTCTCTCGGCCATTTTGGACGGTTAGGTAAAAATAAATCAGTTTTTAAAGCAGGCCAAAACATACTACGAGGTAAAAGATGACTCCCAGGCTGGAATTTGCCCCCAAAAGGTGGCTTGTGTTTGCTGTACACCAAATATGGTAATAACTCCTCGCGATATTTTGAGATTATTTGTTGCTGACGTTGTGTGTATCCAGATTTTGGCGTTTTTGGGATGTTTTTAAACTCTTTCGGACTTAAATTTGGCCAATTTTTGAAGTCTTTTCTTGCCAAGCTAACAAGATGATTTAAATCTTTCTGTGCAGAGCTCGACAAACTATTAAAAGCTTCAAGGGGATTTTCAGCAGTGCAATCTTTTTTTGGGCGATTTTCTCTTCGTGAATAACTCCCTCCCTGCCGAGCCCAAAATTTGTGGTTAAATTTCCGTCCAAAAGATACTGAAGATAAAACTGGTAAACTAGGGCGCTCTTCCTTTAAAGATACAGGTATTTTAGTGTTCCCAAGGTTCATAAATGACACATAGTCATGTTTGTGTGTAATATTAGCATCTACAATCCTTGATTTTCTACTGAATTGTTGTCGATTTTCAAAGTGAACACTCTTTTGCCTTTCAGCACACAGAACCATACTATTACTCTATAAGTCCTAATTTCAAAACAAAAAGTGATCACTTATATTGGGATGCTGAAAGAACTTCTTTTTGTCGAAGTAAATTCCAGAAGTCAGACAGATAGTGGGGGCAACTGTGCTATATCCCAACTTTCTGCATTAAGAGGCTCCAGAATCTAAAAAGAACTAATAACGACAACAGAGAGTCTTTGCTGAAATGCGTGTCTATGGAAGTCTGACCTTGGTCGAATGAAACATTACAGAAATAAATTTGTGTAGAAAGACCCTTGAACCTCTTGTCCAATACTTCTCTTTCATAGCATCCTTGCTTGGAGCATACGAATCCACTCACACAAAGACATAGAAGGATAGTAGTTAGCCCAAGGTTAACCCGACCAAGAGAATAACAGAGAGTGTTACATAAAATGCAACTGCATACAAGCAAATTTGAACTTCTATCGTAGAGTACAGTGGGTGGTATCTGCCCTGGGCAAAATAGACTTTTCATACTTTCTCAAAATTTTGTTTTTTATCAGCTGGCTGCTTACTTTATAAGCCCCTACTGCTACATGCCCCTGACAAGCATTGCATATACTTTTCAAGTACATAAAAGTGAATTTGTTGGCACGATGGCCTAGTGGTTAAACATGTTGGCATCGCAGGTTGAAGATCTTGGGTTCGAGTCCCACAGAGTCTGGCTCGCTTATCCATGCCCACCATTCAACCCAGGGTACTTGTGTAGGCCAAGCCGAACAGGAAAAGATTATATCTTTCCAGCAATTGTAACCCTGTCCGTCTATAAGTGGCTGCTGTTACAGGGCCTTGGACAGGGTGATCCATTCAAAAAAAATACTTTGCTTTAAAAAACAATACTATAAAAAAGTGATTTGCCAAACATGAGCCACAGATCCATCTGTGACTCATGTATGGCAAACAGTTTTTTATAGTAGTTGTGTTGTGTTTTATAGTATTTATTGCTTGACGAAACAACTTTAAGAAACTCTTTCTGTATGATCACAAATTTCTGCATTATAACTACTACATAAAATGGTGAACCCACAACTGCACTCTAAGAATTGAGTATTAACTGAAAAAATAAAGTGCAGTGAGCATCTGCCCTGGGCAATAACATGTGACAGCACTAGCATAAAAGGTCCTTCTCTTAGATGACCATCTGATTACACCTGCTAAGCAGAATACATTCCATGCAAACTGAACTATGTATGAACCTGATATAGAAAATACAAAAAAATTCTAAAATCAAAACGCTTTGTTAAGCATGAGCCACAGATATATCACACCCTAGCAGTGCGCTTTATCTGTGCTCATGCATGATAAATCTATTTTCAAGGAACTTTTTTCATTATTTGCAATTTCTGCATTAAAAGCCCTTGAATCTAAAAAAAAACAATAATTATGACCGCTGGTATGACAAAGAGCTAATGCAGAGAGAGCAGATAGTGGGGGCAACTATCTCTTGACTTTAATCCCGTACACTGAAAGAGCTCAAGCAACAAGAAAATAGGGATTTCCATAGCTCCTTTAACAAATGAAAAAGCTCTCACAGAAGTACTCAATCAGCACTGTAAGGGAACATTATCATCAATTGGTACGTGCTTTAGAATAATCCTAATGTATTTCCTGCATCTCGTAAAAGGCGACTAAAAGGAAAGTAGTAGAAGGTTCTACCATCGTCCAGGGCAGATACCACTCAATGTACTTTACCATGGTGGTTCAGTTTCGTTTGGAATGTTTTCCGCTTAGAGTGCAATTGCTGGTACGGCATCTTTTAGTAGCTCTTTGCTATTAAGTGGCCGTTGGTTGGTTCCTTTTAGGCTCTGCTTCCGGCCTTGCTCAGAGTGATTTTTAATAAAAAGAAATAACTTGGCTAGGCTAAGCAGAACCGTAAAGATCATATCTTCCCAACAACACTAACCTTGTCCATCTATAAACGTTCGCTGCCCTTGGTCAGTGCGATCCACTCCAAAGAGCAGATATACAATAATAAAATAGATTCATCTGCACCTCATACTTGATTGAAAGGAACTACTATTTTTTCACAATCTTCGTTTACTCTTCACTATTGTATGGAACCTGCTACAATGAAGAGCCCTTAAATCGGGATTTACGTCATTACAAGTGCTTCCAGGTTTTGTTAAATCGTCACTAATTAGGGATTATGGTCACTGCGGTCGCTTGTTTGTTTACAAAGTTAAAAGTGTTGGGAAGCAACACAGTGAAAATTGGGTTCATCTTTTTTGTTTAAACTAGTGGCTCTCAACCTTTTTCTTTTTGTGGCCCAATTTCGTTGCACAAAAATTCTGCAGCCCAATGAATTTTTATGAAAGCAAGAACCTATAAAATGGGTTTAGAAGAAAAACAGCAAAACACATTTGAAAACAGATTATTTATTCAACCGTGCATTAGTGAGATACTTGTTGCTGAACATTATTGACCAATACATAAATTTTTGGAGGGCACAAAGAGAGCGCACAACGCATACCATTTTCTACATTTATAGAAAGAATCGTGATTGCAGGTCGCATGCATGCTGGGGATTCGAGGTCGCATTCGCAAACCAGTGTGACCAGGATTAACACTATATTCCAATCAAATCAAAAAATCTCAATTCCTCCCCAAGCCATTATTCCTGTAAAATTAAGTATAGTTGCACAAATAAAACTAAATTCTTCAATAAATCTAGCTTTTTTAAATTGGTCTGTGGCCCACTTTAAAATGTTCCCATGGCCCACTGGTTGAGAACCACTGACTTAAACAGTGTTCACTGTAAAGATGGAACAGTGTTTCAGATAAATGAAGTTGCTGATATTTTTCCCATGTCTTGCAGCAAAATGATTTTACTGTAAATTGGGTCAAAATGAAATTACCGTACTAACTAAAGTGGTCCTGGTGGTAATCATGTTGGCATCTCAGGTTAAAGATCTTGGATTCGAGTCCGGCTCGTTTATCCATGCCCGCCACTCAACCCAGGGTGTAATAACTTGGGTAGGCTCGGCCAAACCAGAAAGATCATATATTTCCAACAACACTAATCCTGTCTGTAAGTGGCATCTGGTACAGGGCCTTGGTCAGGGTGATCCACTCCAAGAAGTGGCTAAAAAAAATCCTTGTACAAGAACAACTAACCGCTGTGTTTCTGTTTTTATAGTCATATACAAATTTTGAAACTACAATATCTGAAACTCAGACATTATCGTGACATGCTTCCTGTTCCTCTTTCACTACTAAGACCCCTTCACTGTGCAGGATAGAACACCGGTAGAATATTGTTTTTCTTTGAATGTCCAGAAGTTCCTGTCATTTTCTTCGGATGAACAGAAAGCTTCAAAATCATCAATACTGCTATTTCATAGCAGTATTGATGATTATGAATCTTTTCCTACAGTTTTGTTGCTACCAGGCAGGCAGGCGAGGCATTTTATCTTCTAGTAAGATGTATATTCTGAAATATTACCGTACTTATTTGTTAAAACTTCTTCTGAGGAACCCATTTTCTTTGGCTGTCTTAACAAAGTTGCTGACCTTCCGCCAGTCTGTCTCTGTGATGGATAAACTTACTTCGTTTTGATTATAAGAAGATCTCAGATCGAAACTAATATTTGTTGATAAGCTAGACAAGACACCTTTCCAATAGATATCAAAATACTCTCAAGCCTGAATTTTTAATTTGCCAAGCGTGAGCCCACTGATAGACGACACCTTACTGATGTGATAGCTCACATTTTGATTTTGATTCAAACTTTGAAAAGATCTCAAATTGAAACTAATATTTGTTGATAAGCTAAACGAGACAAATTTCCAATAGATATCAAAATACTCTCAAGCTTAAATTTTTAATTTGCCAAGTGCGCGCCACTGATGGACGTCACCTCACTGATGTAATAGCTCACATTTTGATTTTGATTCACATTTCACACATCAAGTCAGGGTTAAAGCTCAAACTTTCATTATTTAAGCATGAGCCACTGATGGACTGTATATCAGCAGCATGGCCCATGCTTGGAAACACATTTTAATACAAAATAATATAAATTGCCATCATTTGTGCTAGATCTGTGTGTAGAAGCCACAGAGACTGTCCCGATTGGAAAATTGGGTTTATATATCTTTTGTTAAGTATGAGTCGTTGAGACGCAGTCCATCTGTGGTTCATGCTTGACAAAATAAAAGATCTGATCAGGAGTTGATAATATTTGCAAGCCAAATTATTTAAATGCTTTGTTCTTAAAATGCTTCAGTAAAGTAAAAAAAACAATTATCAATTGAGCTAACCAAGACCCAAAGAGGCTATTCAGTAATGTTTACAAGCCAAACTACTCGAATGCTTTGTGCTAGAAAACTTGACTCCTTCGTTTATTTATCAACTTAACAAATGAGCTTTGCAATAATAGCTTAATTGTTGATTGATTGTTTTGACCAATCATATTTGATACTTAAGTCACAATAGATAATGAAAACTCAAGATAACACTTCAGATAGCACTGTTTGATAATCAGTGGAGATCAGATTGATACACATTTTCAATGGTTGGTTATATCATAGGATAAGATTTCATTTTTATCATTTGGGAGAGGAAAGCCGAGAATATGACTCAACCATGTAGCGAACCACGACCTCTTGGCAGACACCAGTTCCAAATTAGGAATAACATGCAAGGACCCTCTTGCCCTTCAGTGATAAACTTCCATAAGCTTAAAGACCGACGCTTTAACAAAAACTAGAAAAAAAATTCCCTTCTAAACTGTCAACTACGGTAAATACACAACTCACACAATCAACATCGTTTACCATCTCAAACCAAATCAACTGGCGTCATTCCCTTGTCAAAAATTTTTCTTTACCATGAAACCAAGCATGAGCCACAGATGGCCTGCACCTAACAGGTGTGGCACATGCTTGTCAAAATCAATCAAACATCAGCCCTCAAAATGGGGTGTTTCGACTTAACACACTTAAAACAAAAGACGCAACACTTGTATATGACAGACCCTGACACACAAGTGGATTCTGAGTGGACACAAGGGCGTGGGACTCAAATGCCCTTAAATAGGGAAAGAATGAAAATTAAGTAAAAATATTTTGCTTTGCTATTTGATGGTCTAGTGGATTCTGTGGGTTTCGGGGGAAAATATGCCACAATCCTCAAGGTTTTTTCGAAAATGATAAATTGGATACCATTGCCCAGGGCAGATACCACTCACTGCACTTTACCATGACGGTTCAGTTTTGTTTGGGTTGTTTTCTGTTTAGAGTGCAGTTGCTGGGACTACATCTTTTAGAAGCTCTTTGCTATTGAGTGGTTGTTGGTCGGTTCCCTTAAGGCTCTGCTTCCGGCCTTGCTTAGAGTGAATTTCAATAAAAAAATAAAAAATGAAATTCAATAGTTTTAGACAAAATTGGGAAATGTAGAATATTTGGCACATACAATATGCATCAATTTTTTGTGAAAAAATTTGAACTTCCAAATCAGGTATTTCATTTTAATATCAAATTTTATATTTTTGTTCACTTATAGGTGAAGTATTTGCTGCCTCTTCCAAAAATAATTAAGGTATTGCCCTAAATGTTTGTAAGAATGCTTATATATTTTAAAGGTGGTGAGTCATTAAACCGACCATTTTTTGACTAATCTTGTAAATAAGACCTCCACGCAACACAGTACGGTACTTATGAAGTAGGACATAATTCTGCCAAAATCCGACCCAAGTAGATTTTGAAGGTGGTGAGTCATTAAACAAACTTTTTAAAATTGAACAAATTAATACTTAATGAATCTAATGAAAACTAATATATTCTAGTTGGGCTCTGAAGTAGGGCGAAACCGAATCATTTGGTATTCGGATTTGATTCAAATTTTGTTTTTGAATCGGATCGAATCACTAATTCTATAATAGGTGTTCCCCTTGTACTATTTGTACGGGCTGCTTATAATAGATATAACTTTCATCCTTTGGAAGAGGAAAGCTTAAAGTGCGCCTTAGCAATATGGCCTCTTTGTCGGGTTAGCGTGGGACTAACTACTAATCCTTCTTCCATGCCTTTGTGTAAGTTGATCCGTATGCTAAAAGCAAGGATGCTATAGAAAGAGAATAAATATGAACCTCTTTTGTTTTGAAATACAGCAAAACTTCATTCCTTATACTGGTACTAATTCTAAGTATACAATAGGATAGTTTGCTGTAACCTGTACCAACTTGTTAAAACAGAACATAGAACAGAAGAATGAGACCAAGGAAACAGGAATCCTGGCACTGCTTACGGCTTCCTCCACCATTCAGGTCCATGCACAGGAAAAATAAGAAATACAATAGCCTAATCCGAACACCTTCACCCCGATTCGAAACTGGTAACTGCACGAAAGGTCGTGATTCGCCATATGCTCAAGCTGTATTCTCCGCTTTCCTCTCCCGCAGGATAAAAATGAAATCATATTTTATATAAGTAGGCCGTTAAATGAGTAAACATAAACAAGGACTACGAAGCATCCTTAAAAAAAGTCATAAGTCATAGTGAATGGTGCAACAAGCGTAAACTTTACATTTGAAATAGTTTATCTTAACTAAGTCACTGATGCACTGTCATATATATGTCCCCAATCTTTTGCCATTGCCCCGAAGAAGACATTCGAAACTTTGACTGTATAATATACATTGTTCTACCTTCACCAGTTATGCATTTGTTCTTGCAAATACTATGCACAAACAAAGTTACCAGTAGTGGAATCGACAGGCATTGAAGCAATCAGAGCTGCCAAAAATATGTTCAACTGTTTAAAATCTCAAAGATATGCATATTATAAAAAAATAATTAAAAGTTTGAATTTTTTTTGTTGATTGGGAAAATGGTTCTAAACTATACTAGACCCCTATTTGATATTCTTACAATCCATTTAAAACTAAAAATTGAACAATACATAAAACTGAGGTTTGTAGATTCTTTCATCCTCTCAAAGAGGTAAAAGTCATTGACAAGCAGAGGTTTGCAGAACTTGTGAAACTTAGCACCATTACCATATTCCTAAACTTGCGTTAATAGATATCTATCAGGGAAGGGGGCTCCTTAGTTTCTATTCCTGCATTTCATGTAGCTCTTCGAACTTTAGTGACTTCAGGAGAATTTTCCAGTATGAATTGTCCCCTTGTTCCGAGCGAATTTTAGTAAAAAAAAAAACATCAACAAAATTTCAAATGTTGTAGAAATAATTTGTGCTCGAGCCCCTTATTTGAGATGTTAAAATCTTGCATATTTAAATCTTGTTATCAGGTAATATGGTCTAAATTTCATCGGACCCCTATCTGGTGTTCTAACACCCAGAAAGAACTGCCAGAAAAATCACATATTTTAAATACTTCCACCAGCTTGATGATTTGAAAAACGGTTCTACACTACACAAGAGCTCTATTTGATATCCTAAGACCGAGCAAGAACGGGTCTAATGAAGTTTAGTACCATATTCCCGAGTGTCATTAAAATAAAAACGGTCAGAATATTCTCATCCTAACTAAGGGTGGGTGGGCCAATGCTGCAAATTTACGGCATTGTCTTCCGGGTTATGATGAGTCGCTTGCAACATCGTAAATTTCTATGATAATCGGATATATGGTACTAAACTTCATGAGACCCGCAAGAACTACCAGAAGTAGCACATTGCACACACTTCACACGCTTCTATCCACCCGTTCAAAACAGCTATACTCTCCCTTAGTAAACTGCCAGATTTCGTACTTCCACCCGCTCAAAACTACTGCACTTTCAACTCACTTATATAAAGATTGAACAATACAAAAGGCTACGGCATTGCTAGACCCTGCGACCCACTCAAGAGGTATAAACACTATAAAAGTCATTGACAGGGAAAGTGCTCTCGTATTACAATAAAGAGGTTACATGCACTCGACCCTCTTTGTAATTCTGTAGAGGAAAAAAATTACTAAATACCTACTTAAGAGCACCACCTACTGGCATTATTTGTCTCCCAAACTTTTACATTTGACTAGTACTGGTTAGCCAATTGGTCTATGCGCATGTCATAACAAAATATGCCCCCTTTTTTTGCTTTTTGCATCAGTTTTTCTTGTAATTGTTCACAATCGCTAGGGGATACACCTTGTGTTTTGGGCCAAACGAGTCCTGAATAGCTCGTCTAACTTATACCTGGATTTTAATTTTCCCGCTATTTGCATTGGTCGGGACATATAAACTTACTTGTCAAACCTCTCATCTCATCGACGCGATCCATCAGTGACTCATACTTAACAAAATAAAACTTCTGATTGATCTACTCTGCTGCTCAAACACCTGATAAAAATTGGTACCATCAGAGAGAAATATATATAATTTCACAACATTTCATTGAGTGTCTGATAGTAGTAAAGTCACAGAAAAATCATTAAAATTACCAACATTAAAATTAAATAACAATGCTGGCGGTTTTGACGTTTTTGTGTTTATCTGAGCAAATGCTAAATAAATTTCGAAAGGAGATGCTGTCTTCTTCTGTTTGGAAGATCTTCCCAAAGGAAGATTCTCTCACAGGGATTCATTTATCCTCCATCCTCAACCACCCCTCTCTGATTCTGTGACCATTGCCGGAAAGAGCGGCCAAGAAATAAGAATAATACTTGTTTTACTCACCTAATTTTGGTCCAAAAACTTCTCTTTTTTTGCAATCGTCAATGAACCTGTATTAAGTTGATAAATATTAAATTAAAAGAGAAAAAATTCTTCCTAAAATGCAGTCAAAGCAAGCCTGAATGTGGATTGAAGGAAACAGTCTGAAGGCCTCACATCTCAAAGAGCTGCATAAAATAAAAGTTGGTAAAGCGTTGGTAACACGGTGCGAGCTACGCTCCCTGATCGCCGTGACGTAGATTCGAATCCTGTGGGGGATGATGAGTATATGCGATAGGCCTGCTAGGCAACTCGCCGGTTAACAGTGGTTCATGTAAGCACTGCTTACAGCTTCCTCCACCAACCAAGTCCATGCACAGGATAAATGAGAAATATGATAAGCCAAAAATCTCGATTCGGAACTGGTATCTGTATGAGAGATCGTGGTTCACCTTATGATTGAGCTTAATTCTCAGCTTTCCTCTCCCACAGGATAAAAATGATATCCTACCCTATCCTAGAATGAATTAGTTGTTTTTCAATCAGTGAAAGACATTACAAACAGGGTTGAATTTCTATAGTAGAGTGCAAAGTAGTGAAGGTAAAACCTATTAACATTTCCTCGCCCTTCCTTTCTACCACTTGAATGTTCAGTATTAACAATGTAATAAATAAAAAGCAACAAAAATGCAAGAATTTTTTATGGTATTGAGACTCTGTGTACATTATCAAGACTGAATATCTAAATAGCATTATGGGTTCTTTTAGTGTCATAAAAGGCAAATAAGAAGGAATGTCCCAGGGCAGATACCAATCACTGCCCTTTACACATGGGTTCAGTTCTGTTTGGTATGTTTGACTCTTAGAATGCAGTTGGTACAACGTTTGGTGGTGGCTTTTTACCAAATCAGTTGGTTGGCTTATTTCTAGGCGCTAATTCTGACCTTGCTCAGTGAAACTTCAATTAAGAAAAATCTGCCAAACTGATACATATTATAACTGTACTTACGTGGGACATTTGCACACAGGTCCATATCCAGGAGGCCAGAAAGGGCCATGTTTGCTCATCACAATTCCTCGCTTGTCCACATAGTTTCCTTGCCCGACATGATTCAATTTTCCTCTGCGATTTCTTGAGTTTAGAAGATTCAGCATGCCATCCTTGGAGTAGGCCTGGAAAGTGGAAATGAATGTATCGATGGGGAAATTCTACACTTAAAGCTGCTTTTGAAGTACGGCAGAAATATGCCAAAGATCATCAACCTTTAGTCGATTTAGTATGAGAATTCATTTTTTATCCTGTGGGAGAGGAAAGCCGAGAATACGGCTCAACCATATGGCAACCCACGACCTCTCATGAAGACATCAGTTCCGAATTGTGCGTGAAGGTTTTGGCTTAAGGTATTCTTTCTATGCGTGAACTTGGTTGGTGGAAGAACCGTAAGCATCGTCTACGTGAACCACCGTACATCGGTGAGGTGTCAGTCAGACCTTTCGCATATGATCATCCTTAACAGAATTCGAACCCGGGGCGCTGGTGATGCGTAGCTCGAAGCGTATTCTTAACGCCTTCACCGAAACGTGACACCCACTGCTTTTTCAAAAAAAAAAGATTTCCATTTCGAATGCTTTTTTTTATTGAAATTCACTCGAAGCAAGGCCGGAAGCAGCTCCTAAAAGGAACCGACCGACAGCCACTCACTAGCAAAGAGCTACTAAAACATTTAGTACCAGCAACCGCACTCTGAACGGAAAACATCCCAAACAGAACTAAACCATCATGGTAAAGTACAGTGAGTGGTATCTTGTACAACCCCTGAGAAGAATAAATATCTGCAGTGTGGTTTTGCAATGACTGCCAGTCATGACTCGCTCCATCAACTCCATGAATTGGAAATTCTAGACCCGTCCAGAATATTGAATTCGCGATATTTACAAGCAAGGGAATTGCTTCACCATATAGCTTAACAGTTTCCCAGCTTTCCTCTCCGGCATAAAATTTTCTTTGCATACCTGAAAACACCTTCTTTTTGGTCCATAATTTGGCAGGGAGAGGCCGTTGAATGTAATGACACCAACATTTTGTCCGATAGGCCTGAAAGAGGTAAAATAGAAAGAATAAGTACAGCCTTCAGCGGGTGGGGGGGTGAGGGGGTGATAGACTGGTAGAATGCCAGCAACTCTGATACTCGGGAGCCAGAAAAAAATCGGTTCCATCAGATGAAAATTTAGCGAATGGGCAATATTTCATGATTTATCTGTGATTAAAAGATCCAAACGTCTCTTTTGAGTGTCTGGTAGCAATCAAATTGTGTGAAAAGGTTCAAAATCGTCAATACTGCTATGAAATAGCAGTGATGATGGTTTTGAAACTTTTAATCACCCGAAAAAAGGGACATGAAAATTTACGACACCCACAGCAAACCAAGACAATGCTACCATGGAGTGTACCAGGGGTTTTGAATCTCTATCAAAAAAGGGGGAATATTACAAAATAAACCTCAAATTTGGTCAAATTTGACCAAAATCTATTACATTTTTTCGTTAAAAATTAAAAAAAATTGTTTAAATACACTATAAATTTTGTGATTTTCGGAATAGAGACAAATTGTGATAGTCAAAATGGGATATTGGTTATTTACATCATGATTCGATCTGATTCGAAAAAATTATTCGAATCAGATTCTAATTCCGAATGATTCGGTTTTGCCCAGCCCTTGTCTTTTTGGGCAATTTTGTCGACATAAAATCCACAATTTTAACATAATTAAGCTTTTTGCAGTTCTGCAACTCAAGAAGTGCTTTGCAATAAACCTGTTGCCCAACTTTGCATATCGCACACCAGTTAACATCAAGATAATAAATTAAGTAAAATTTAAACATTCAGCTCGATCAGGACTCGATAAAAACCAACCTCAATCCATTCTGCACATCATGTTTCGGCAAATTCAAGAAATTTATTGATGAAGGTGATGTATCCAGTAACGTGATGTCGAGACCCCCTTTCATATTACCACCCGATGAGGTGTTAGACGGCATTGATGCCCCGTATTTGAAAAGTCCTGTAATAAAGACGTGGAATTTCACCAAAAAAATTGGGATGCCATTTTTATCCTGCGGGAAAGGAAAGTCGAGAATACAGCTTAACTATATGGCAAAACATGACCTCTCGTGCAAATGACAGTTCCGAATCGGAGTGAAGGTTTTATTTTTGGCTTATCGTATTTCTCATTTTTCCTGTGCCTGGACCTGGTTGGTGAAGGAAGCCGTGAGCAGCGCTTACGAGAACCACCGTGCACCGGCGAAGCGTCCAGCAGACCTCTCGCATTTAATCATCATCCCTGACGGGATTCGAACCTGCGTCATGACGATCAGAGATGCATAGCTCCGAGCATAGTCCCAACGCTTTACCAATTGAGCTAACCGGGCACCAAATGCTTTGCATTAGCTCAATTCAAGTTTGCTTTACCAGAACATAAATGCATGTGAATTTCAATGAAAAATGGGTATATAATTTGTAACAAAAACATCTTATTCCCATTGAAAAGAGATCATGTTGTTTTCGACTTCAATACCATCTCATTCAAGTATCCTTGGGACAGGAATCACATACAAATCCGAGGACACGAGTGCGCAAGGAAGAAGTACTCATGGTTCATTATACGACACTCTAGAATTTCATCTCTATTAAAGCTCACCATTCCTCTTTGCAAAATCATATCCCGGCAGTCCTTTGTTGGAGAATTTTTCATATTTGCGATTGGATGTGAGAGCAGCAACTCTGGAAAAACGAAAGATGAAAAGGTCAGGCGATATTTCACCACATATAAATATAAAGTGGAAGAATTTCAAAACACTGGTCCATAAGTATCTTATATGGACGAGGATTCTTTAAGACTTTATTTTGCCATTTGAGCTGCTGTTTGTGCTCTAGTGCTATTGTATGTACAAATGTTTATTCATATCAAAAAAGGACAATATTACACATATATGCAGGTGAAAATTACATGAAGTCATTTTGAGACAAGCTATATGCATAAGACCTTGCTGGCTTAGAACACAAACGTGGGACGTACGCCCCTATCAATAGCAAACCGTTCTAATCATAAAATATAATATCATAGAGAATAGAGCAGGAAAAAAACAAATACCGGTATCCACAACGCGTTTACAGTAGGCAAAAAAGAATACCGAAAACATGGAGACATATTTACAAAATAATTACAGAACAAGGTTAAATCAGTTATATATGCAGTGTGTACGGGTCTAGTGAAGTTTAGTACCATATTCCCGAATGTCATCAAAATAAAAACTGGCAGAATATTCTCATCCTAACTAGGGGCGCCAATGCTGCAAGCATCTAGCATTGTCCCCCGGGTTAGGATGAGTCGCTTGCAACATGGGAAATTTTTATGATAATCATATATATGGTACTAAACTTCATGAGACCCGTGTGTACCATCCGCTGCGTCGAACACAGTGATATGGCAAAAACTTGGGCAAGCTAGCAGGTTGAAAAAGAATAGTCATCCTAATCAGTATCAACCATGATTCACAGGTGTCTCAGGCTGGGATGCCCGGTTAGGGCAATCGGTAAACGATTGGGAATACACTTCGAGCTACGCATCTCTGGTCATCATGACGTAGGTTCGAATCTTGTCAGGGATGATGAATATATGCAAGAGGTCTGCTGGATGCCTCGCCGGTGCACGGTGTTTTACAAAAGCGATGCTTACGGCTTCCTCCACCAACCAGGTCCACGCACAGGAAAAATAAGAAATATGATGATCCAAAAAAAAATCCTTCTACCCCGATTTGGAACTGGTATCTGCACGAGAGGTCGTGGTTCGCCATATGATTAAGCTGTATTGTTGACTTTCCTCTCCCGCAGGATAAAAATGATATCCTATCCTACAGCAAAGGCTCGGTCCATTGCTTTAGTGAACTTTTATGCGATAAGTTTTTTGCAAACAGAATCGCACCGGTTCAACAAAGAATTATACTCACTTTTCCGCATAGTTGACGTCAATGTATTTGAAACCTCTCTCGCTCGACGTCTCGTCAGATATTCGAGTGAACACCGGAGGTCGCCCATGATGATTGAGGGTATTCAGCTTCATAATTTGGAGATGCTAAAATAAGTAGTGGAAAATATTTTAATTAACTGCGCCCAGGGGAGATGCCACTCACTTCCACAGTTGCTTGTCTTGTGACATAACCAAAACATCCATACACAAGAAGTTTTCGGAGTTATTTTGCCAAAAAAATAGAAAAATTTTAGCTGAAAAATGTATAATCTAATAATATAATTTGGTTTTATAATGCAAATAACGAAATTCGTGTCAAAGGCGTGCGGAAAATTAGCGATGTTTTGCATATTTTTTGCTGATTGGGGGGGTCTAAAACCTCCTGCTCCACCGCCATATAATTTTGTCATCTGTCATCGTATAATCTGCTGGGCGCCTCGCCCGTGCACGGTGGTTTATGCAAGCACCGCCTCACCAACCAGGTCCATGTACAGAAAAAATGGGAAATACCATTAGAAAAAAACTTTCACTCGATTCAGAACTTGCATTTGCACGAGAGGTCATGGTTCGGCAAATGATTAAGCTGTATTCGAAGCTTTCCTCTCCCACAGGATAAAGATGAAATCCAATGGAATGCAAGTTTGGGCCAAAAGAGCGTTTAGGAGGACCAACTGCGGCCACTCAAAAGCAAAAAGCTACAAAATGTAGTACCAGCAACTGAGTGGAAAATATCCAAAATGGAATGAACCATTATGGCAAAGTGCAGTGAACAATATCTGACCTAGGGGATGGTAAATTCATGCACCAACTCTCTATTTTGCAGTGAATCACACTATTATGGTATCTGTGGTATAGCATTAAATTTTTTAGTATTTTCATCGCTTAGAATATTTATTGAAGCTGATTGAACCAGATTGTTAAAATGCCAGCAACTCTGCTATCCATGCACCCAAATAAAATGGGCTCCATCAGAAAGAGAGTTAGCAAGTCAGAGATATTTCAAGATATATATATGGCTAGTTAGTTTCTTTTTTTGAGTGTCTAGTAGCAACCAAACTGTGTGAAAAGGTTCAAATTCATCAATACTGATATGAAATAGCAGTGTTGATGGTTTTGAAGCGTTTCTATCCGTCCAACATCCAAAGAGAATAATTTGAACATTTTCAATCATATGAACATCCAAAGCAAACCAAGACCCCCCCCAAGCTCATGCTCATTACACCATTACTCTGGTGAATCCTAATTGGCAAGATGCCGACCGGCTGTCAAAAGGCTCTCTGTGTGCGGCTTCTATAGAAATCCATCAATGAAACAGATATTGTTACAAGACAATTAAATTCCGCCTTCTTTATTATGACAAATAAAGAAGTCGCTTTTGTAAATATGACATAACAATGCAACCCGCTGAGGGTGTCATTATGAGCAAACAATAGAACTTGTTTAATGTTTTCAGATAAAGGTTGAAATAACCTCTAGAAAATAGTGTTCACTTTATAAAACAAACAAATATATCCACGAAAATGTGAATTCCTGACTATTTAATGAAAATTCAAATGAATAAAATTGTTATAATATTCATTTTTGGGGCAACAGCTAAAAATTCCATAAAAAATAAAAGATAAATATTTCAATTATAATTATAATTTTCAAGTTGGGAACACTAAAATTGTATCTTGTTGTGGAATTATAAATCAGTTTTTGATTGAGAAAACCAATTAAGATAGAGACCTACCTAATGATTAGTATTTGCCTTGAGTGGAATGCATTTTAAATGATTTTGACAATGTTTTCTTATTATTAACGTTAACTGTTTGCTGTGGTTATCTATTTTTACAGCAGAATCATGGTAAAGCTATTCATATTTTAGCTTTGTATTAGCACAAATTTCATTTCTTCGAAACTTTGTTAAAAGTTTTATTTTTTTTTAATTTTTTATCCCCAACTAATAAGGTATTTCAGTGATGGTTTCTGACATTTTGTTAATTGGGTTGGAAGAGGGGGCATCGTCCTATTTTATTTCCTTATTGAGTAAGTTTGTTCATTAACACCCAGATTCTAGATTGCACTGAGACTCACAGATTCAAGTTTTCTTTTTATATAAAAAAACCTTACCCTTAGTTTTTTCTGTCGATTTGCTTTCTTTCTCTCCGCCCACCTTCTATCAACTGGAGGGGGTTCTAGAGCTTCTTTAACTTGACTGTCAATGTCGTTTTCAATCTTGTTTCGAATAGTAGCTTTCCAGTCGTTTTCTGAAAATAAAAGATTCATGACTTTCTCTTCCGATTATCACAAAAAAGTGAGGAAGATTTACCTCCTGCGATTCCTTTCGCATAAATTATTGTAATTTTTCACAACATAAAAACAAAATTGCTCTGAAATAGATGAATTTTTTACACAGTACAGCTAGGTTTTCTTTGTCTTTGTCCAAAATATTTAATTTTATGAAGCCTGCCCAAGATATTACACCCTGGGTCGACTGGTGGGCAAAGAATAATAGGCTGGACTTGTCAGGATTCGAGTGGAAGATCTCCAACTTGCAATTTCGACATGATAACCACTTCTTGTTATTAAAATTCACTCTGAGGAAGACTGAAAGCAGTGCCTAAAAGGAACCAACTAACGGCCACTTAATACTGAATAGTAAAGAGCTATTAAAAGATGTACTACCAGCAACAGCCCTTTAAACGAAAAACATCGCAAACAGAAATGAACCGTCATGATAAAAAGCAGTGAGTGAAATCTGCCCTAGGCAATGGTAAAACGATCTACCACTTGTTAAACCACTAGGCCAGTAGTTCTTATCTCCTGACACTACCGATAAAAATGGCAGAATTGGCTTGCAGACCACTAATCAATAAATAGTTGAACAATAAACAATAAACAAATCTTAGATGTGAATTATTCCGACTGATGCTGCAAAGCCTCGCAAAAATGTTTTTGCAGTTCAATTGTTTAGATTCACATGATTGTGCGGCGAGGTCGACAACTGTTAGCATTTTCACTATATATCACTGTGAATAAAGCAACTCTACAGTAAGGCAGACCAAATTTGCGCCATAGTCATGAAAAGGTTCAAAATATGATATTTGAAGGTCTGAGGTCGTAAAACGGCCAAATGCATGAAATACTGACAGAGCGCCGAAGGAATATGTCAGTGAAGACTCATTTTTGTACAGGGGGGGGGGGGTGGGGGTGGGGGGGGGGGGGGGGGGGGGGGGGGGGGGGGGGGGGGGGAATCACTGGACTAGGCCTCCGCGTTCACCAAATCTCCATACCATGTTAATCTTTACCAGTTTACTCACCATTATCTTTCTTCTTCTCTCCCATCAACGACATTATATCTCCGAAACTAGCCTTTGGCTGTTTTACATCCATGATCCAGCCTACTAGACATCAATAATAGCAGGATTTCCAGGTGGACTAAACCATAACATTATTCATATTCATCCTAATTAACCATCCATGTTATTCTAATCAAAGATAACAACCAGTGAACTCAAGTCAAGTTTAGTTTACTTTGCCATATCTCATATATAATGTTAACATAATAAGTAGGAGTATATACAGTGATATGGATAGGGTTGACGTGAAGAAGAAAAAAATGCAGCCAAAAACAAAAAAGTAACATCACTACAGAAAAAATCGCAAGATATCTACTGTTTATACCGAGTAAAATGAAAGGTCATCATGATATGGGGAAAGTTGCGAAGGACGTGAACATCGTCGAATCAGTAACACCCGAATGATATAATATAAAACAAAATACTGTTCGCCTTTTTATACAGCTATTACAGTAGTGGTAGTCTTATTTGATTTCCTCTCTCAATAAAACAAGTCAAATAAAAATCGAACAAATGGAGGAAAAAGGAGAACCAGGAAAATCTATCGAAATGTTTAAAGCACAAAGTGCGACGCTCACCTCAGTCACACGTGCGTTGTTACTTGCAGAGCAAACACAAACGATCGACTCAATCCAAACACACAAATTATAATAATGAAGAATAATGAAGAACACGGCTACCTAATTGAGGTGCCCGCCGGGGGGCCGGTTAGCACAGTCTGTAACGGCGTTGGGAATACGCTTCAGCTGCGCAACACTGACGCCTTCGAATCCCGTTAGCAGGTTAAGGATGATTATATGCGAGAGGTCTGCTTTTCGCCTCGCCGATGCAGGGTGGTTTACCTGAGTGCTGCTTACGACCAACCACCAACCATGTCCATGCACAGGAAAATGAGTTAAACATCAAGCCAAAGCCTTCATCCCCGATTCGGATCTGGTGTTTGCACAAGATTTCGGGTCTCATGAAGTTTAGTACCATATATCCGATTATCATAAAAATGTCCCATGTTGCGAGCGACTCATCCTAACCCGGGAGACAATGCCAGATGCTTGCAGCATTGGCGCCCCTTAGTTAGTAAGATGAGAATATTCTGCCAGTTTTTATTTTGATGACATTCGGGAATATGGTACTAAACTTCACTAGACCCCAAGAGTTCGTGGTTAGACATATGACTAAGCTGTATTCTCGGCTTTCCTCTCCTGCCGGATGAAAATGAAATCCTATCCTAATTCTGAAATATAGCAGCAGGTTCGCCTTTACTTCACTCGTTTGCGGTCGTTTTACCGTACACATTTTGCATCAAAGATGGCAGAGCGTCCAGGTGGACTAAACACAAAAAATTTTGATCTAATTTTTTTTATTAAAATTTTGTGCAAGGTCAAAGGCAGTAACCAAAAGGAACCAACTAACCACCACTCAATAGCAAAGAGCTACTGAAAGATGTAGTACCAGCAACTGCACTCTAAACAGAAAACATCCCAAACGGAACTGAAACGATATGTTGAGGTGCAGTGAGTGGTATCTGCCCTGGGCGATGGAAAAACTATCTACCACTTGACATTATATTAATATGTACAATATCCAGGTCCTGATTTCCAAAGAGAGATGATCGGATCTTAATAATGGGGGAAGGAGGTGGAATTGGCCACATGCTCCTTTCCCTCGCCCAACTTCATCGCCACTGGTGGTGGAAGAGGGGAGAGTTTCTTACAAGATTCTAACATAAATATTATACGAATAAGCACTTTTTCGCGTGGCTCCGGCGCGCAATCATGTATCATGCATAGTCTTGTCAGGTTTGTGGCTAAAATGGTCTATTTTCCTAAACAAAACACCAGAAATTTTCGAGCATCTTCGGCGCGCGAGTTCTGATAAAAAACTTTTGATTAACTTTTATTTTTTATGCCCCCTCTCAAGATTTGTCACCTTCTTTGCCACTGTCTGTCTGTCGTATGTACAATGTCAGTGGCATATACTTAACAATATGCTCTGGCAAATAGTAATTTCATTTTTAAATGTTATTATGTCAAGCATGAGCCACAGATGGACCGCGTCTCATCGACGCGATCCATCGGTGACACATACTTAACATAAGATATTTTGACGAAATTTTCCGACTGGAGTGTTGTATATTACTAGAAACTCAAACTAAATGGGCAATTTACATCCGATATTGTTCAATTTCCTTCAAATTGCGAAAACACTCCTTTCCTCTCTCTCTCTGCCAACTAAACGACGATATAACTCGACCACTAAACACTTAAATACACACTTCGTTATAACTCGAGTATCTCAAGTACCTACTTTTATTTAGTAGGGCAGGATTAGGGGTTTGGTCTTATTGGCACCAGACAAACAGAGTTGTGAATTGACTAAAGTGTGATTATGCCAACAAGGCTTTATACGTTCTTAAGAAGTGGTAGAGGATTTTACCATCGCTCAGGGCAGATGCCACTCATTGTACTTTACTATGGAGGTTCAGTGCCACTTCGGACGTTTTCCGTTTAGAGTTCAGCTGCTGGTACTAAATCTTATAGTAGCTCTTTGCTATTAAGTGGCCGTTAGTTGGTTCCTTTCAGGCACTGATTCCGGTGTTGCTCAGAGTGAATTTTAATAAATATAGAAAAATTCCAGTCAGATCTAACTTTGTTCATTTTAGAGATATTATAATTGTCTTAGTTCAGGGAGCTTTTTTCTCTCATTCCTCCGAACAAATTATTAAACGGTCCATTCAATTGGCTTCCAGTTCACACATGTTCACTGTGGAGGTTCCACAATGTCACAAACAGTTTCATGCAAGAAGGTTTTTTCCAAGAATCTCTAAACCTTGAAATTCCTTGCCTTCTTGCTGCTTTCCTCATCGTGTTGATCTACAAGGCTTTAAAACTCTCATTAGTAGACATCTACCAGGGATGGGGGTTCCTTAGTTCTCATTCCTGCATTTCATCTAGCTCTTTGCACTTTAGTGGCTTCAGGAGAATTTTCAAGTTTGATTCATCTCCTGTGGCCTTGCTCTGAGCGAATTTTGATAAAACAAAAGATCGGTTCAAGATTGCTTTGTCAAGTATGAGTCACTGATGGATCGCACCGACAAGGTGCGGTCCATCTGTGGCTCATACTTGACAAAATAAAATTTTTGATTGGTGGGGTTTCCTATGATTTACACCAGACAAACAAAATAGTATCAAGATAATAGGAATAGCAATTTCAAGGAAGCGTGGGAGACGTAGGAAATTCAAATATTTTTTGACGCCTTCGCCGCGCACCAATGGGTTTCGATATTTTCCGAGTTTTTGCTCCTGAAAACTTATGTTTGTCAAATTTCTCAAAATTTTTGCGCTAACGGCAAAATTTTTTAATAAAAACGCAAAAAATGCGCAAAAATATTTGCGTGCACGTCCCCAATATGACGTCATATTTTTGACTTCGACAAACGAATTCGCCCCCAGTTTTCTGATATCTGGACATGACACTGCTCTAGAGATAACAACGAAGGGGCAAAAACTGACCAACCTCTTCAAATCCCCTTCCCATCCACGCACCAGTAAAAATTTGATTTTTTTTATCTGTTCGCCAGACTTGCTAAAACGTTTAGATCAAACTACTGGGTTGCAAGACATTTTTAAATTCTATTGAATGAATGTGCGAAAACCTTTCAAGTAGTGATAGGAACCTATAGTTATTTCTTAAACTATGTAAAGCAAAACGAGATTACCACAAAACTTGGTAAAGTATTACTAGGTGACCTAGTTCCACTTTCAAAACCCCGTAGAACCCAGATTGAAGACCAGGTAAATTAGGCAATTGTCGTTTGGCTGCATTCAAGGCCTTTTTAATACATTTGAAGGTTAAAATCTTCAAATAGTCTATTTTGAAAGCTTTCTATAATGATACACCTATATTTTATTTATTTTTTCATAGCCACTTCTTAGAGTGGATCACCCTGTCCAAGGCCCTGTAAAAGCGGCCACTTACAGACGGACAGGGTTACAAATACTGGAAAGATATGATCTTTTCCTGTTCGGCTTAGCCTACCAAGTTATTACACCCTGGGTGGTGGGCATGGACAAGCGAGCCGGACTCGGCGGGACTCGAACCCGAGATCTTCAACCTGCGATGCCAACATGTTTAACCCCTAGGCCATCGCGCCCACAATATATAATTGTATACCAGGTACTTGCTTGTGAAATATCAATGAGAAGACTTGGTAGAAGTTATATATTTTTGAAACCCGGTAAAAGTACTTTGAAAATGAACTTAGTGAACTAAGTATACTAGATAGACTGGGTGCTTTTACCCAGACTTGCCAACACTAACTAAGTTAATATAGTTTCGAGACCCAGGCTCTGAAATCTCAATTTTTACAATTTCCTCGCGCCCTCCGGTTCGATACATCGTGGATGGGCTAATAATTACCAAATTAAAATTTTTCATTTGAATCAGGTTAATCAGAGACCTTGAAACCCAAAAATAAGAAAAAAAATTACAAAAGATACTTTCTATTAATGGCCCAAAATTAACAAAGTGGGCGCGATGGCCTGGTGGTTTAACATGATGGCATCGCAGGTTGAAGATCTCGGGTTCGATTCTCGGCGAGTCCGGCTCGCTTATCCATGCCCACCACTAAACCCAGGGTGTAATAACTTGAGTAGGCTAAGCCGAACAGGGAAAGATCATATCTTCCCAACAATTGTAACCCTCTCCGTCTCAAGTAGCCGCTGTTACAGGGCCTTGGACAGGGTGATCAATTCTAAGAAGTGGCCATAAAAAAATCTTACTCGGACTAATCCCGACAACACGTACTCAAAAACTCTGCGGTAAGCCACTTCCTCGGCTCAACTCCTGAAGTACTTCTAAGAACTACTCATTCCAGCCCACAACCCGGTTTGAGTCAAAACCGACATTACGGGAGTAGAGTGACTGCTGGGGCTGGCCAATTCGATTCTGTGATTCGAATCGATTCGAAGCATAAATTATTCGAATTAATCGTGAATCTGTCACAGGAACAAAAACATGCTAAATAAAGTGAAATTTTTCATTATTAACCACAAAAAGCAATGGATTTTGGTCAAAATCGTTGTATTTCGTTGTTAAAATGAAAATTTTTATTCTTAGACTGGAGCAAAATTACGTCGTTTTTAGGTCAGTTTATGCTAACATTTGCAATTTCTGAATATGAATTTCCTAATACTCATAGTGGAGACAGTAATAGTAATAATAAAAATGGGATCTTTGTTATTTTTATGAAATCAACGAGTCGATCCGATTCGGAGAAAATATTCGAATTTTTTATTCAGAATACTTTACTTTTTTCTATACGAGTATTCTATCTAGTAAATTTACTTATTCTACCTAGTCACTTCATTAGGTAAAATTTCAAATAGAACATCCGGTAAAAGTAGTATTATGAAATGAGATATCAGTGAAACTAGGTACGTGAGTATCTAAAAAATAAACTTGATAGACTAGAAATACCAGACAAAATGGTATTTTTACCTTCAAATTGCTAAGCCTGATTTTGAACCTGTCTGAACCAGTTAAATCATAAGCTGCCTAGTTTACTAAGCTAAGTCACACTTTATTCATCACGAAAGTATCTAAGCAGACTTTGAGCTCATTACACGATATGAATGATCGTTGATACAATAAACACAAAAGATTCGATATTTTGTCTCGATCAAGGAGAAGCCAGACTTTGTTTATTTAGCGATCTGAACTGTCAAACCATAATAAAAAGAAGTTTCATTTTCCTTTGTGTAAATAAGATATAGGAGAACATGTTCAGCCAAGTATGGGGCGCTGAAGAATACAGCCTGTAATATAAAACTAAGCTAGGAATTGGATTGAATGATTTGCGAGCAGGGATTTTAAAAGTGATTCTAACCCCCAACCGATGATGTCCAGTAGCTTTTTATTTTTGCCAACGTTTCGAATCTCTATACAGACGTTCTTCATCAGAGCGATGGAAAAGTTAAGCCATCGACAATAATATATACTGGAAAGGGGTTGCTCTAAAATAAGCTATTAAACAAAAGATAAAATACGCTAAATATTGATTTTTTGCATGAGGCGCTCATTATGAGGATTTTTTCTTCCCAAATACACCCCCCTCAATTTTCAAGGATCTAAATACGCCACTGGTATGATAAAACTCCACAGGTAAAATACACAAAATCTTCAATATCATCTCATCTCTAAACCGATAATTCAAAGTATATGTTTATTTAGTGGTTTTAATCGTCAGATTGGAACAAAAGATGTTTCTATTCATGTTTGACTCCTGGAAACCGACAATAAGGAAGGTGTTGTATTTATAATTTCAAGTCCTGTAGGTGCGGGCTTTAAAATAGTCGTAACGTATTTCCTGTGCGTCGTAAGAGACGACTAAAAGGAAGCAAAGAAGTGTAATATGGTTTTACCATTGCCCCAGGCAGATACCACTCACTGCACTTTATCATGGCGGTTCAGTTCCGTTTGGGATGTATTCCGTTTAGAGTGTAGTTTCTGGAACCACATGTTCTAGCAGCTCTCTGCTTTTAAGTGGCCGTTAGTTGGTTCCTTTCAGGAACTGCTTCCGACCTTACTCAGAGTGAAGTTTAATAAAAAAAAAATGAAACAAGCCCTAAGTTTTTGCGAGCCTCAAGCGTGAAGTTTTTCTAAATCCCTAGCACGATATAAGAGAAGTCGAGGAGAACAATTCATATAAAAAATACCATTAAAGGTTTCTCCTCAATCAATTTTAATTTTGTCAAGCGTGAGTCACGGATGGGCCTCTTCTCGACGGCGCATTCCATGCCTAACAAAAGACGTTTTGACGAACCAAAGTCCACTTTCTTGTTGAAATAATAATATATATAAAATCGCACTCCTTCGGTGCTAAATCGTTGAATCAACAGATCCAATTTTATCCTGATCAGGATAAAATTGGATATGTTGAGTCAAAGATTTAGCGTCGGAGGAGTAAGATTTTATATATATTATTTTCATAAGAAATTGGACTTTCGTTCGTTCATGAGCAGCACTAAAGCAATTATATATACCGTTCATAAGCAATTATTTCTGCGGCCTCTTAAGTTTGCTTGCTGAGATCAAAATAAAGGGGTAAGACCATGATAAGTCTTCTGATCTAGATTTGCCCATTTCCAATCTTGTACTTCAAGAAGTAGCAGATGATTTTACCACTTTTATTTTTTTTATCGGAATTCACTCTAAGCAAGGTCGGAAGAAGAGACTAAAAGGAACCAACTAACGGCCACTTAATGGTGAAGAACTACTACAAGATGTAGTACCAGCAACAGCACTCCAAACGGAAAGCATCCTAAAGGGAACTGAACCGTCATGGTGGAGTGTAGTGAGAGTATCTGCCCTGGGCGATGGTAAAACCATCTACCCCTCACAACAACAACATTTATACGTCGCCGCTCGTACAGAACCTTGTTCAGGATGCACAAATGCCTCCTGAAATTAAATATACTCCTAATTAAATAATATTAAATTAAATACACTCCTGAAATTAAACATATATATATATTCGATCCGATTTGGAATATTCGAATCATAAATTATTCGATTCGCATAGCACATAGCGGATAAAACATCCCTCTACACGCTAGCTACCTAAAACTGAGTTCCACACTGAACACTCTCGTTGCTAACACTTATCCAGAATATCTACGTCATTTTGACCCCTCATTTCTGGTAGACACGTGACCAAGTTCTCTCAATATTTTATCAAGCATAAGCCACAGATGGACCGCGCCTCATAGGCGCGATCCATCTGTGTCTCATGCTTGGTAAAATAGAAATATAACAATTCTTCTTCTTCGCCTTATTTCAACTCTTCTTAAATGGTTTTATATTTCGCATTACCAAGCATGGGCAACATAAGACCCACGTCTCGTAGGCGCGATATATCCATGTCTCAAGCTTGACAGAGTAAAGATTCAAGTAATTCCTAACGCCTCATGTCGACCCTTGTTATACGGTTTTATATTTCGCATTCCTGTGTTTTGAAACTGTAATCCGACGCTGGTGTGTAATTGTCTGAATACGAATACAATTTACCTGCGTATTTATAAAGCCAAAAAAACATCAAAATAAGACTGCCTGAAGAAGGCGCGTACAATTTTTTTGAAATGTTTGTTTTTGTTAAATCTCCTAATACGAAATGTTGGGGAGTCCGATGCCAACCCTAAAATTCGCAATATTTAAGATAAATTGTGAAAAAAAATTGATGAGTCATCAGCGCGATCTTTCCTCTTCCGCGTTTTAGGACGAAATCATCATCAAGATAAGCTTTTTCTGTTAAAATTTGGTGCAAAAATTTTGCGCGTGCCTTCGTGCGCGTCTTCTTTACTATATAATTGCCAATTTTACTTTCTTTATTGGTAAACCGGCCCGCTCCCAATCGGTGAAAATATTATCAAAACACCTTTTGTCAAGCATGAGTCACTGATGGATCGCGTCGATGAGACGCGGTCCATCTGTGGCTCATGCTTGACAAAATAAAATTTTTGTTTGGGATAATAAGGATAACTCTGGATAATTACTTTTCCAACATAGTCATTGAGTTTCGAATCAAATCCAATTTTAACTGAGAAATTGAAAAAAAAATCACATTCAATTAATCTATCTCAACAAAAATTGAGAATTTTGAAATAAATATAAAATGGCAACATATTTGACAGATTTATCACTTTCTGCTTCACTGCTTCACTTCACTGCTTTCTTTAATCAGAATTGGGATTGAATAAAATCCGGAGATGATACTCGCCACTTACTATATTATCCAATCGAGCACATATTCATTCAGGTATATTGAGATATGACATCAATTTTATTGAACTAAACTGACTGGCTTAACTGTTGAGCGGTATCTACCCTGGATAAAGGTGATCCCTCTGTAAGGTCCCTCTGTAACCTGGTAAACTCAATCGGTAAAGCGTTGGGAATAGGGCTGGGCAATTCGATTCGGCGATTCGAAATACAGATTATTCGAATCAATTGTGAATCGGTCATAGCACCAATAACTTCCTAAATGAAGTGGAATTTTTCATTTTTAATAACAAAATGCAAAGTTGACCAAGATCGATTATATTTTGTCGTTAAAATTCGAAAATTGTTTGTTCTTAGACATGAAGTGTAAATTGACAATACTCCATGAACTATGAACTTCTCGATTTTCACAATGACGACAAGTTATTATAGTAAAACGAGATGTTTGTTATTCACATGGAATTTATGATCCGATCCGATTCGAAGAAATTATTCGAATCAGATTTTAATTTCAAATGATTCGGTTTTGCCCAGCCCTGGTTGGAAATACGCTTCGAGCTACGCATCTCTGATCGTCATGACGCAGATTCGAATCCCGTGAGGAATGAGGATTACATGAGTAAGGTCTGCAGGAGGCATCGCTGGTGCATGATAGTTCACGTAGGCACTGCATACGGCTTCCTCCACCAACCAGGTCCATGCACAGGAGAAATGAAATTTGGATCGATAATCCAAAAATCTCACCATCACCCCTATTCGGAACTGTTATCTGCACCAGAAGATGTGGTTCGCCATATGATTAAGGTGTATTCTCGGCTTTCCTCTCCCGCAGGATAAAAATGAAATCCTATACTACCACCAAGCACCGACTAGATTAACTGTTGGTAAATCAAACACTAGCCAGACGCCGTTATCAATTTATTTACATGACGAGTTATACGGAGAAGCAAAAACATTCCTAGGTGACTGACTGATCTTCACAGATACAGATCTTACAGATCATACAATACAGATCTGTAATGAAAGGTAACTAGGAAATGCACTTTCCTAATATTTATTTTCGAATCGAATTTTCAATAATTTAATTTCGAATCGAATCTTTCTGAATATGATTCTATTTAAAAAAAATCATTCCCAACTGTTTTAAGAAACTATTTGACAAAACCACACATTCGTTGTTCAAATTCGAGCAACTCAGAGCAACAAGAACTAAACAGCTGTGTATTGATTATACGACTGAACGCAATAAAATTGACAAAAATTTACCATAAAAAGTCACCGAATAGCCAAATATAATTTCAAAATGTTTGCTCTCAAAGTCCGAAAACGAACTTGACACACGCGACGCAACAGGAATCTATTAGAACCGCAGAATTTCCAAAACAAGGATTTTGTTCAGGGCCAGTTTTTCAGATATTTTCTTCAGTTCAAAGTGAACCTCATTCAATTTCCAAAATAAGCAATGAAACCTAAAAAATAGAATTATTTTCATATTCTTTGTAAAAAATGTTCAAGTAAAAGTAAATTTCAATAAATTTGATGAGACTTTTGCTAAATAAAACCCATATCTAAGTTAAATCGGCTAAATCTGTTCTCTAGAAACCGACTAGCTTAACTATCTGTAAACACTAACGAGGCGCCGTTACCAATGTATTGACAGTTTTGTTTACATGACGAATCCCGCAGAGATACAACTGGCAAATAATTAACTACATTTAAGGAGGTAAACAAAGTAGGAATTTGTGTTGTCGATTATACATGGGCCGTACATAATTTTATTGTGTTTTAAATACGAGATTTTTATTTGTCATGTATAGGGCTGGGCAAAACCGAATCACTTGGAATTCGAATCTGATTCGAATAACTTTCTCGAATCGAATCACTAATTCTTTCTAAATAACAAATATCCCATTTCTATTATCACAACTTGTCTCCATTATGAGAATTCACACCAGCAGCAACAATTTTCGTATTTTGACGACGAAATATAATCGATTTTGGTTGAATTTGACCAAAATCAATTTCATTTCGTCGTTAAAAATGAAAATCGTAGTTCCATTAACAAGTTTTTGTTCCTATGAACGATTCACGATTGATTCGAATTGGTTGTGCTTCGAATCGATTCGAATCAACGAATCGAATTGCCAGAAGGCCTAGCCATGTACGAGTCACTAATGGATCGCGCCTCGGCGGCGCGATCCATCAGTGACTCCTACATGACAAAAGACGGATTAAAACAATTTTTCTAAATTGGGTGGTACGCGGTGGTATGCCCAATACCTCTTTCCCCTCCAAAAACCTGATTGTTGCTACCATTAAAATCGAACAAAAGAAGCGAAATACTTTAAACTGTGCAATATATTTCTTTTATCTTTTCCTGGCGTTTTTTTTTTTTTAGGTTTTCCGAATTATTTGCTATAGCCTGTCCTTGAACCTACCGGGGGCTTATACCCAACAACCGTTGGGCACGGACCTTTGTGATGACTGTGTATCTGTTCTATCTATTTATTTCATCTATCTATTTCAGATTTCAGGAGCATAAAGGCACCTCTTTGAATAAAAAAGACAGTGGATGCCGCTTGGTGGCGCCAAGGCACTTTAAATTTTGACATTTCGAGAGTTTGTCCAAACTAATAAAAAGTCGGGACATGTTCTGGCAAAAAAGGTCACTGACGAATAGCGCCGCCGATGCACGGGTCATCTGTGGCTCATGCTCGAAAAAATGAAAAAGGTATAGATTATTTTACTGTTTTTCTGTGATTTTATTATATTTCCACGGTTTCAAGATTTGGTGGGAGGGGGGGGGGGGGGGTATCCTCTACACAACCTTATATCCGTCACCGCTCTACTAAAGTTTGTGAGCAGCAAATAAAAAACGACCTTTGGTATGGAAGGAAAAGCATGAAACGGAAAACTAGCAACTACGTTCTAACGAAAAATATTCTACACGTAAATGAACCCTTATAATAAATACTAGAGTGCAGGGAATGATATCTGCCCTAGGTGAAGATGGAGCCCGTAGTCGCCAACAGGTAGATTCATAGTTCTGATTTGATATCCAAAGTCGATGGAAGCAGAATGAAATAATTTGCCGGCGTTCGAAATTCCATGAAGAAGATTTTCTTCATAGAATTTCGAAACGTAGGCAAATTATTCCGTTTTGCTTTCACTGACAGTGCAGATAGAGGAGAATATCTCGATCCCTTTAATGCTTCCCTTTCTCTACATTCTGCCTACCACGTCTTACGACATTTACCACTGACTTTAAAAAAAAAAGATGGAAAAATGGATATCCAGCAGAATTGCACCCTAAACGAAAAAATTCCACATACAACCGAAACGCAGTAGAGTGCAGTGAGTGTTATTTGCCCTGGGTGATATCGCTTCACAGTTTCCCTTTGGCGTTGCTACTGACATTGCAAATAACTACATTAAACGGAAATCCAGCAGAACTGCGCCTTTTAACAAAAAAACAAATAAACGAACGGGCCATATTAGAGTGCAGTGAGTGATATTTGCCCTGGGTGATGTTGCTTCACAGTTTACCTTTGACGTTACCACTGACACTGCAAAGAACTACATTAAAAGGATAACCAGCAGGACTGCGCCCTTAACAAACACATTTCATATACGAACGAACCGTATTAGAGTGAAGTGAGTGATATATGCTCTGGGTGGTTAGGGCTGCCGGTGGGGCTGAGTAATTCGATTCGGTAATTCGAATCGATTCGAGGCACAATTTATTCGAATCAATCATGAATCGGTCAGGAACAAAAAACTTGCCAAATAAACTAGAATTTTCATTTTTACCCAAAATGCTATCGATTTTAGTCAAAATAGACCAAAATCGATAGCACTTTGCTGTTAAAATATGAAAATTGTTGCTCTTAAACAATGATAGTGTGAATAATTGAAAGAACACTATAAACTAACAATTTCTTGATAACCATGATGGAAACTAAAAAGTAGTACGAGATATTTGTTATTTACATGAAATTAGGAATTCGATCCGATTCGATAAAAATTATTCGAAAAGGATTCGTATTCCAAATAATTCGGTTTTGCCCAGCCCTAGCTCACGGCCACTCAAATGTCAAAAAGCTACTGCAGAATAAAATATCCCATATAGAATTAAACTACCGTAGCAAAGTGCAATCAGTGGTATCTGCCCTGGGCGATGATAAAATCGCTTCTTTGTTCCCTTTTTAGTCCACACTACACGTTTGCGTAGGTTGTGTTTTTTTCTAGGTTTGTTTTAATTTCACCCTAGCGTTTTACGCGAGCGCAATGCTCTTCATGCGGTTCCTTATGTTTTTCAACGTGTATTGCGGCCTTAAGGGGCCCCTTGCGACAGGAAATACGTTAAGACAGTTCTTAGTCCCAACATCAGAAAAATCCCGCCTTAATATTTCTTAAGTATCAGATTACATACCGCCACCCGTCCATCTATTGTTTGGAAATAATGTTTGTTTTATATTTCTATTGTTACGACACACATGACTGATGTATCTAATTGCAAATTATCATTTTTATTGCGAAACTTTGCTACTAGAAAGTGGTATTTTATACTAGAAACTTTTTTTTTAAAATTCAAGTAGGCCCATACAACAACTGGAAATGGTTTGGTCAACTTTTATGCTGCTCGCCGAATAAATGTGACGTTATAATTAGGGTCGGTCAATTCGATTCGGAGAATTCGATTCCTGTTATTCGTATGCAAAATTCACGCCTCTGCTTAACATTGTAATTAGGGCTGGGCAAAACCGAATCATTTAGAATTCGAATCTCATTTGGATAATTTTTTTCGAATCGGATGGAATCATAAATTTTATGGAAATAACAAATATCCCATTTTTAGTATTACAACTTGTCTCCAATGTGAAAATAAAAATATTTATAGTTAATAATGTATTTTCAATTCACACTCCGTGTCTAAGAGCAACAATTTTTATATTTTAACAACAAAATGCAATCGATTTGGTCATTTTGACCGCAATCGTTAGCGTTTTGTCGTTAAAAATGAAAATTCTAGTTCTTTTGGCAAGTTTTTGTTCCTATGAACGATTCATGATTAATTCGAATAATTTGTGCTTCAAATCGCCGAAAAAAAAATACCCACCCCTACATAGCGTATTCGGAAAGTTTGGACATTCGAGTTGAAAAGGAACGCGTTTAAAAGGCGAGAACCCAGTGCTGACGCATGTACCAAAGGATTTTTGACGCGAAACAACATCCTAACTTATCTAAACACTTTGTTGCGATATGTCATTTTCCATTCATTATATTTCACCCGTTACATTTGACGTGACAAATTGACAAGACGTGGTATTCAATGAGCCATGTATGACGGTGACGATATCCAAAGTAAAAAGTTTATTATAGAAGGCCTTGGTGGCGGGTCCAAGAAATATCTTGAGATTCAAAAATGAGCTAGCCGGAGGCGCACGAAATTTTTTGAGAATGGAATTAAATGTATCAAAATATTTAATAATTTTCACCTTAGGGAGAAATACGCAAAATTAATAAATAAAGATTAATAATTAGGCGACCGGAGGCGCGCGCAAATTGTATGAAACTGAAGTTCAAGCTCTCATATTAAAACCGAAACGACACGAGCTAGCTTACACAATATTAGTTATGGACGCGTAATTGCGTGGCGGAGGCGCGCGAAAATGTTCCTATTTTTTGTAGTTCAACCTGAATAACAATTCAAAAATAGCGTTTTGCTGTGTTTCTTTACACCCTTAAATTCCTGGGACCAGTGCCCTCGTGCCGACTTGATACGCTACTGACAGGCCTCGATTTGCCCAATGATTTAAACTCTGCGGGGGCAGTTCTAAGAAAATTCACATAATTTTGAGCTAAGCTTTTTATATTTTCGTGAAAATGCATCCTAGGCCAAAAGAAGGGCTGAGGAATTCACATAAAAGAATTTTAAAGTCATGTTGTAGATCAACACGATCTGGAAAGCAGTATAGAGGCAATGAATTCCAGGTCACAAAAGCTCGTGGATGTGCGGACGAATTCCGAAGTTTTCGAATCCTTATTAAAAATTGTACGTCTGAATCAAGGACATACATGTAATCAAAAAATTCATGAGCGCCCTATACCGCTAACGGTAGCCCCTTTGAATCCCGGTTTTAAACAACAATTGATGAAGCATTGTCTTCGGAGCACACGAAGCTTGTTCCATCACAATCGTACAAAATAAAACACATTGTTCGTTCACAAAACCCTGTGTCAAGAAGCCAGAGTAATATGAGAAGGTAATAACATTGCATTATTAGGTGTTTAATGGATGTTTCAAGAAAAACGGGTAATTTCTGAGCATTTGAGAGTAATTCGGATAGTTTACTTTGCATAAATGACCTCACAGAGCATCGGTTCAGATGGAATGGGATGTAGGCTGATAGCTAGGACAAGGTGCAGTCAATTTATCTTCGAATTCCACGGAAACGAGGTAGCCTGCTTAATAAAATTTTGCAGTAAAACGTGGCCATTTTTACCTTTTTATTAAATTAGTTTTCGTTTTAATAGAAATTTGAGCCAGGCTAGCAAAGAGCGGTTACTATGGATTGTGTAAGCGTGCCAGAATGAAATTAACTGCCACGCTTACGGTACTGTAGTGAGAGGCAGGGTTAATTATGTACCGGTATGCTTGCGGACCTGGAATAGTTTTAGAAAATTGTAAAATTGGTTGTTTTCCATTTTGATATCTCTGTTTTTGTTCATGTTTTTGTCATACGTATAAGCAGTGGGCTCTCGGCGATTAGTATTGGGACCCGGAATCAGTTTTAGAAATGGTGTAAAAATATTTACTTGGAAAAAATAATGTATGGTGATGGTACTATTTAGTCGAGTGAACGATGTCGTAGTCAGTGTATTGGAAATTCGGTGGAACGGTGCAATGATTTTCTATTATTGTCGCCCACCAAATAGTTTGATATTTTCCTATTTTTTTGGGCGACATCGCTCAGTACATGACACGTAGAGACGGAGGGATAGGTTGTTTTTTAACGATTCAAAATTTTATTTTCAATTCATAGGCGTACTGGACTTTTTTTTCTACCTTAAGCTTTGGGGCAGAAGGGAGTGAAGAATGACCCAGCACCAAGAATACCAATTCGCACCTATTCACTGTGGAGGTTCCACAATGTCACAAAATGTTTTCCTGATCGTGTTGATCTACAAGGGTTTAAAACTCGCATTAATAGCCATCTATCAGGGATGGGGGTTCCTTAGTTCCCATTCCTCTTTGCACTTTAGTGGCTTTAGGTTGAAAAAATTCAAGTTTGATTAGTCTCCTGTGGCCTTGCTCCGAGCGATTTTCAATAGAAAAAAATTTCTTCACAGGCAGAAAATATTTTGTTAAAAAATTCTGTGATATATAATATATTCTGTGATATATAAGTCGCCGATTGACGCTCAATATCAACTCGTTACCTCTGAAAATTAGATTTTTTAATTAGGATCATTAGGCCGTTGGTGCAGCACGGAGCGTTCAAATGGGAAACAAATTGAGTAAAACGTGGAGATTGGCATCCTTGGTGACTCAAAATAGGCTATGGTTAGCTAACACTGATTATGTGAAGTTTGTCATGATGATACCGCGAAAATCTTTTTATTATATTATTAGCTATACACGATTGGTTCAGGAACTTTATTTTCTTTGTTTATCGTTTTTAGGTACATCGATTTGGTTAAGTTGTTCATTCTTTGCTCGGCAGAGTTGAAAATGCTTCGGTCGAGAAGCAATATCAACATATCAATTTGTGGTGTAAAATATTTTAATTTAGCGACTGAAAAGTATAACTTTGCCATAGGTCAATAATGGACCAATGGTACATTAAGAACGGCCGACGCTGGCTGATAACAAAATAGCCGCGTAGAACCCGACGAACGCTAGGGGAAAATATAAACACAAAAAATCATAAATCCGTGTTGCTGGTGTTTCCACAAAACAGTGGATGACAAAATATTTAGGTTTCAAATATCATTGTGACTCACAATACAAGGACGATTCATCGTTTTATAACGTCATAATAAAGGGCAGAGGATATCGTGACTCGTAATCAAATCACAAAGCCCCGCAAAATGGAAAATCAAATTAGTGATTTCCGTTATTACAGAAATAAACATTCCGGCTTGTGATATCTTTCGTTGAAGGGAATATTACCCGTCCGACATTTTACTTTGTGACACTTTACTTTAAATTCTGAGTAAAAAGAGGAGTCTAATGTCTAATAAATGTCTAGATAAGGTTAGACATTTATCTTTAGCCTTTTATGTCTCTTTTTACTCAGAATTTAGAGTATTTTATCTTTTATTTACTAGCTTATTTTAGAACGTCCCCCTTTACAGTATTGTTGATGACTTAACCATTCCATTGCCCTGATGAAGAACGTCTGTATAGACATTCGAAACGTTGGCGAAATATAAAATATCGTTTGCACATCACAAGTTGAGCAATTAGATTCACTAAAAATATGTCTAAATTGGATTTGAGATGGAAATTTTTCTCTAAAAGAGTGATAATATAGTTCAGAGGGTGTATGGTCGGTACAAGATGAAACAAAGAATATGCGGGGTTGTTAAGATTTGCAATTCTTCGTAAATTGGGATAAAAACATCAACCGCTGGAAGAATATATAAAAAGAAATTGTAGGTTAAAAGCACTCAAAAATGTTGCCTATTATGCGCGAATTTTAGATTAAAATCTGTCCTCTTCATCATGTCCCTCTACCATCGCCCGTGAGTGCAATACATATGCGAGTCTGATTTATTAATTCATTGGCGGTGATTTACCTTTACACTGAGATAAGACTACAGTAATATCACTGCTCTTTGATAGCAATTTTACTTGGTCATATCGAAAAAATGTTTGGACCAATTATGGGCTTCGGATGAAACGTACCGCCTAGGTGCGGTTCATCAACACATCAGGCATATATCTCATTGATAAAGCGATTTCCAATTTTCAGAATGTGCGATTACTGCAAATAAACTGTAAATTTACTGTAATTTTGTCATGGTGTACAATGTTGACATCTCGACGATTAACACACTGTATCAAGCATACGCAACAGACGGACCGCCCCAGAAAATTTTACACACATGTGTAGCATCTTTAGTAAAAATCATGATCAATATTTTCAATTTATATATGAAATAATAAAATCGGCTTTCGTAGATTTAGCGGCTGTGATTATTCTTACGATGTCGATATGTCAGAAAACATTTGCTCTGACATAAAACAGATATTTACTTACGAAATTGAACCTTTGTTCAACTTCTTTCACTTTGAAAGTTAATAAAAGCGATTCTGCATCATTTTGGTCGCCGAACAATACATTACATTAACAATTTTGGGTAATTTTGAAGAAAATAAAATTGATTTCAAATTCCTCCTTAACTTTGTGTACCACGGTAATGAATAACAGATAGGAATCAGTGTCGATGCTTTTAATTTTCTACTGACTGCTATCACCCGATGATACAACTCCATAGTTTTCAAATTTGAATAGTTTTTCACATAAAAGACACAAGAAATAACCCCCTTCTCCCGCGCGCACCATGGATATGAGATGGACGACTTGACAAAGGTCCGAAATGATGTTCTAACACCAACGAATTATCGCACAATTATCGGCGTGATGCGGATTCAGCAACTAGAGACGGCAACTATAGCGTCCTATTAAATGACAAAAAGCAATATGAAAGTTATACCAGCAGCGCACCCTGAGTAGAAAATATCCCGCACAGGACTAAACCTTTATAAGAGGGTGCAATAAGTCGGATCTGCTCTGGATTTCAAAACAGAAATAAGTGATTTTAGCAGGCTGAATTCGGTTCTTCATTGCGGCAACCGGCAAATAGCTGGGAAGAAGTCTTCGAAACTTTGGTTTGAGCAAACATTATAAAATTTAATGTCGACTTGCGACCGCTTATATTCCGAAGAGCAATAAATTTTGTACCTACAATTGCAATCCAAGCGGGAAGCCACTATAATTGAGTGCAGTAAAGGGTACCTGCTCTGAATATCAAAAAGAAACATGCTATGGCGTATTTAGAACTCTGAAAAGGGGGGCAAATTTGAAGAATTTTTGGGGTCAAATAATGAAGATGAAATTTACAGATTTTTCAGGCTTCAAGCACTTAAAAGGGCATTCTAAGATATATTCGGCCAGGGAGGAGGGCTGCCATCTAGATACGTTAGCGGTCATATGCGATTTTAGTATGTTCTTCAGTGATATAACCGTTATATAGCTGGGAAGAATCTGAAACTTTTCTTTGAGCGAACGCAATAAAATATAAATTCTCAGAAAACAAACTTAATATTTCCCAAGTGAGAAAACATTTATTTTTCATGCGCCCACGCTTGTTGTCCAACAATAAAACTTATTTGTTCTGTCGTTCGCGTGTTTGTTAAGCCATTGTGACTTCATAATTAATAAGGCAATGTACAAGGTACGACATGATGTTTGAAGCGTGGTGAAACTACAGTAAAATATATGAAATTTCAAAGTCATTTCTTTTGGAAATGTGAGCCGAAGTTTTTTTGGAAAATCTTTTAATCATACATAGACCGCGCCTAGAATGCCCCGGCTATCTATGATTTGAAAATGTTAAGTTTTAATCGTATAAATTCTGAGTGCTTATTACTATTGCAGATAATGTATTTTACTGTTTTTGTTGATAGGAACAACTTTTGATGCAACCTTGCTCTGCTTAGTTGTTTAAACGCTAAATACAGTGCAGGATAGAGACAGGTGTGAATTTGAATGGTCTTATTCATGGAAAAGGGAGTAAAAAGCGATATAATTGAAATTGAGGAGTCTTGTTCAGCACTTTTTTCCTTCAGTAACGTTTCGTCTGCAGCAGTGATTATTCTGTCATCATGTCCACTCATATCTAGTCTCTGATAAAGGTTTTGATCCCAGTATATACCGCGTCTGGGACTCATTTCAAGATCGTCAAATTTTTATGGTGCAAGTTACGAGGATTTATTACTATGGCAGACGATGTAGTTTTTTGTTTTTATTTGATTGTATCTACTTTTGAAGCCAGCAGGTTTGACCACGTTATTTGGTTGATAGCCTGGATACAAAACAGTACAGTAGTATGGGCGTGTGAATTTGAATGGTTCTATTTGCGGATATTAAAGAAGCGACAATATTGAAAGCAAGGAGTTTGAAAGTCAGCTTCACACTTCACAAATTTATTTCTGTAACGCGGCCGCGGAAGGTCTCAAATTTTGGGAAGGCAGCAAAAATGTAAAGCGTGTTTTACGCAAAAGTTGCGGGCCGACGTAAAAGCGTGAAATCTATCCATATTTTTTTGAGTGTGAGGCGCACGAGTATTCCGCCGATATCAATATGTGTATTTTTTTTTGTCAAAGTTCCTTCCTTCAGCCGAAAATTAGAAATTAGAGTTACCGAGTAAGTTGGGACAATTTAGTTCTTGGGAAAAAGACAATAAAAAGCTATGGTATTGGTGAGAGTGTTACGAATGCCCGCGAAAGCATTTTTGCTTCTAGGAAAAATAAACAATGCGCCGTCCAAATCTTAAGCAATACCCGTTTTGCTACTGGGTTAAGTGCAAGCTACCTGATATTGAAACGTAATGGCAGAAAATCTTGCTGCGTCAATGCAAACATGCATTTTTGGACTGTTATATGTAATCACTGTTTTATTTGTTTGTTTCGTCCTTTTAAGATCAACATATCGCAGGCAAAATATATGAACTACTGGTCTATTATAAAATGCAGTAAAATAACCGTTCTTCGATAGTAATTTGGCATAAATCTCGTCAACGAGACGGTTTTAAATTCTGAAAGTAAATATACAATTACTGCAAATGACCAGTAAATTTACTGTACTTTTGTTAGAGTGTAGGGTGCTTCTTATAATTATGCAAGCCACAAAATATGGGTCAAAAACGAATCGCACCGGCGAAGCGCAATCCATCGGTTTTTCATGCCCGTGGTTTCCATGAATATCGAACAATGTGTTTTTTTTCTGTCAGAACTCACCCCCTATGTGCTTTAAAGGAAAAAAAATAAAGCGATAGATGTTAATACTGTCGCCCAGGGCAGATATTGTTAGCTGTACTGTATTATAGTGGTTCAGTCACCTGGAATATTGTCAGCTGGCTGCATCTTGAAGCGACTCTTTGCCATGTAGGCTACTGTGATGCTAGTTGGTTCATTTCAATGGTTACTTTCGCCCTTACATTGAACAAAAATAAATATCAGGAAATACATCTTATTTACTGCATAACCCGGTGACAGCATGCGAGTTGCTAGTAATGTATTTTATATTATCTCTACGCCAATTGAGTGGCGGTCAGTTGGTCTCGCTGATAGCAAACTTCAATAATGTAGAACACCATATTAAAAAGTTTTTACAGTTCAGTAAGCGATACTTCGAAATCTCATTAACAGCTTTATCGCCCTATGAGGTCAAAGCAAATAAGTTGTAATGTATTTTTGAACTATTATTTGCGTTCCGAGTTTTTGTTTGATTTTCTCGTCGAATTATTGTCATTAACGCTGGGGCAGGATTAACAAAGCCGGCACACCCAAGGTTGTCTTTATAGTTCAGTTTGAACGGTATTTGAATCGCAGGTTGAGGATCTCGGGTTCGAGTCCCGGCGAGCCAGGCTTTCTCATCTATGCCCACCATTCAACCCAGTGTGTAATAACTTGGGTAGACTAAGCCGAACAGGGAAAGATCATATCTTTCCAGCAATTGTAACCCTGTCCGTCTATAAGTGACCGCAGTTATAGGGCCTTGGACAGGGTGATCCACTCTAAGAAGTGGCTATAGAAAATATTCACTTTATCAATAGAATTATTATAGGATACAGAAGCAATATCCCGATGTATATTAGATTTTATACCCCATAGCATAATCTCAACTTTGACAACAAAAAATCTAGAAAATGAGATTTCGTGTCAAAAGCACTCGTGCGTTTGATATTTGAAGAAAAAAATCGCTATTTCGGGTCAAAAATGTTCGGGATATATAAAATAATGCGATGCAGCACCTAAAATTAAGTCTCTTTAAAATATTCTTTTATCAAAGCTTGGGGTCTTCACTCCAAGTTCGGTCCGGCTGCCCTAATCCGAGTATATATTCACATGGTATTAGGGCAGGGCAAACCGAATCATTTGGAATTCGAACATGATTCGGATATCTTTTTCGAATCGGGTCGAATCATAAATTCTATTTAAGTTACAAATATCCCCTTTTCAATATTACAACTTTTCTTCAATGTGAAAATCAATAAATTTATAGTTTAAAGTGAATTTTCAATTCGCACTTAGGACAACAATTCTCATATTTTAACGGCAAAATATCATTGATTTGGTCAAACTTGACCAAAATCGATTATATGTTGTTGTTAAAAATTGAAATTTTAGTTCATCCAGCAAGTTTTTGCTCCTATGAACGATTCGCGACTGATTGGAAGCAGTTGAACTTCGAAGCGATTCGAATTCCCTAACAGAATAGCCCAGCCCTCCTACATGATATCTTTTACAGAAAACCATAAAACCTTGTAAGCATTCATAAATACACGGATTATACAAACGCTGAATCCTGGGCTGGATAACAGGAATTACAAAATGAAAGACACCAAAGAAAATCAGGATCCAGAAGAATCGGCGACTGAAAGTCAGGAGGAGGTGGGAGAGGAAGAGGCTCAGCAAAACGTCGCACAACCTGTCCCAGCAAAACCATCGAAACCACATTTCAGTATCTTGGTGGAAAGGTATGTAACCGCCAATCTTTGAAAGACTTTCGACGTTAAAAATTATGTTTTTTTCCTGCTTTTGTACAATAGATCAAAAACAAATCGCTATTCTAACAGTATGTTGCTCGGGATATTATATAAATAATAATTCCTGAACTAAAGATATTTAACGTGGCAATTATTCAGTTCGACAAACAAATTGATCTTGAAAGAAACCATTTATTTAGACGCAGAAATGTTTTTACAACTAAGTGGATACTCGGCAGGTGACATTCAGAAGAGATTCCATTAGTTAGGACCGCCCTGTCGCCATCCTATTGTTTTCAAACAAACAATTATTTTTCGACCGATTATGCGCGAACAATAGTTTATCGTGAAGTGGAATTTTGTTTTCTTCGATTTCTTTTGTTTATTGTGATTTAACAATTGAATATTTCGACTGAAATATGATGTATATGATGTCACAGACGGGTGGATTGTGTCGTGGATAATAACACGTACGGAATAGTAAAAGTTGTCAGCGTGAAGCCTATATATAATTTTGTGAACTGAAAAAATTTAGAATCCTTTAAAAATTGTGGATCTAAATTCAATGTGATGTCGGGTTGCTTTTTGTCACGATATCTGTGTTGTTGTAGACGGGAAAGTCGAAAAAAAACTTTCTTACCTTTGGTGACACGAAAAACGTTTTCGTTTTAAGGAATCACCGTTTTGGGCGCGAAATTATAGTCAATATGATCGCGCGCCGAGGTCATTGAGAGCAGGGTCGGGCATTGTAGCTCTCCCTAAATTCACTAGTGGAAGTTAACACCACCTCACATCAAAAACACGAAATCAATAAAGTGATGAATATTAATGTATTAAAACCAAGTGCAATTTATCAAAAAAACAAGATAACCTAAAAAGTACACAAACATTCTGATGGTCAGAGCTGAGAATCCTTCACAAATATCCCCAGAGAGGAACCGCGCTTTTGCGGTGTCTATCCATCCGTGGCTCATATACGTACATGTCGAAATTTACTGAATCAAGGATAATAGTAACAATATCTGTAAAAGTTTTGTGGGCGCGATGGCCTAGTGGTTAAACATGTTGGCATCACGGATTGAAGATCTCGGGCTCGAGTCACTGCGAGTCTGGCTCTTTAATCCATGCCCACCACTCTAGGTGTAATTACTTGGGTAGACTAAGCCGAACAGGAAAAGATCATATTTTTCCAACACTAAACCTGTCCGTCTATAAGTGGTCGCCGGTACAGGGCCTTGTTCAGCATGATCCAAGTGTCATTCTGTGCTATTGATTGAAGCTTGACTGTGCTACCAAGTATGCTCTTCACCAAGGCATTATATAAGTAGCTGAAACAGTATTGAATACAGTATAAAGGAACTGCAAAGCTTTGTATTACAGATAATTTTCAATTTGAAAATCAAAATAATCACAATAATGCACGAGTCACCATGTCAAATTGTCTTTCCACCAAAAAACCGTTCAGTTCCAAGTAAAATAAATCCTGTCCACCACCGGTCACATATCACTTACCTTGCTTACGTGCTGAATAATACGTACCTTACACTGTGCTGAATATTAATGAATTATCTATTGATAACACAAGTCCTGCTTCTTCCATTTGGTGTGAAAAGTCGCATAATATGGAGGAAATACGAGTCACGGATGTTAAGACGAGTCTCAGATAACGAATCCTTTTACAATAACAATTCCTTCAATTTTTTTCCAATTTCCAGAAAACCATCTTCCGTGGATTCAGCAGAAACAGAGGGAAGTCCTGTGCATGTAGTAGCAAGGTAACCATGTTAAATCTGAGAGTTATCGGATTTTTATTTTTAACGGGAACGCAGAAACTCAATCTACCAAACGAGGAGTATTTTAGGATAGGGAAGGATTTCACTTTTATTCTGCTAGAAAGGAAAGCCGATAATTTAGTTAAACCATATGGCGAACCACGACCTCTTGTTCAGATACCAGTTCCGAATCGGGGTGAAGGTTTTGGGATTATCATATTTCTCATTTGCATGTGCTTGGACTTGGTGCAGGAAGCTGCAAGCAGTGCTTACGTGAACCACAGTGCACCGGCGAGACGTCCAGCAGACCTGGCATATGATCATCAATCCTCACAGGATTCGAACTCGCGTCATGACGATCAGAGATTCGCGAAGCGTATTCCAAAAACTTTTACCGATTGAGCTGGTCACCCATATTTATCAGCTAATTAAGCAAAACAACAAATGAAAAGACAATCACAATGAAACTAATTTGCAAAAATATTGCGGCAAAAATTGTCAATTATGATACGATATACATTTGCTTATATTAGAAAGGATAATCACAAAATGATCATACAGTCGACAATGTCAGCAGCTATCAATGCCAAACATTGGGAGGGTCCAACCTCGCCCTAAATCAGCAAAAATTAGGATAAAATTGTAAAATATCACTATTATTTGTGCGCCTTCAGCACAAATTATTTTGTTTCTGCGTTTTACAAATTATATCATCAAAATATGTTTTTCAGATCAGCGACCCCCCTCCCTAATTTTTTCCACCACCACTGACTGCATGGTAAAAAGCTACTAAAAAATGTATCACAAGCAACTGCGATCTAAGCGGTAAAAAAGTCAAAAAAAAAAACATCCATAATGCTCCTTCTGAGGTATCAGTGCAATGATCTGAAGCGGCGAAATATAATTTTATATGCTACGTTGAAGCGTGAAGTTCAGCTCAACATCTTTTCAAATAACTCACCTTTTTTACCAATTTGTGATAGTAAAGTTTGCCGTCTTCTATTTCAGAGTGCGTCCACTGAATCCACAGGAAATTGCAAGAAAAGATCAAGAATCTATCGAATTTCCTGGAAATGGAGGAATGTTTGTAAGTTGCAAAATATTAAATATCAATCGTTGTATCAATTTATCAAGCTGTCACAAGTCATATGGAAACGTGAAACGATGATGGGGTTTGGAACATAGACATAGTTTATTTCGACACAGCTGTCGACACAAATAAAGATATCACATTACAGAGTTATCAGGAAAGCAAACAAACCCCAAAATAAAGTTTAAAACGTGCCACGAAATAAGCTTCATAGAAACATTTGAAGAAAGTAACAAAAGTTTATTCTGCAGCACAATCATGATTCAAGACAAAATAATCAAAAAGATATTGTGCATTTTTACAAATCTTAATAAATTCGAGAAAATTAAACAATATTTGAATAAAACTCATAGAATGCCTCCATTAAATAACTACACGACTAGCACTAAATAAGTGTTGTAAAATACTGATGATTAGTCCAGAGTCTTATTTTTTTTCAGCACATTTATCCCAAAATGTCTATTTAATAAACAATGAATGCGGCATCCTAGCTATGAATACATTTTCAAGCCCAGTGTATATTATGAATCGAACTTAATTTTTGAACTGTTATTTCCTAGGTTGAAAGCCAGGCTGGACAGAAGAAATCATTTGCATTCAATGCAGTGTTTGAGACTCTTTCAAGTCAACGAGAAGTGTTTGAGAATTGTGGTACGTTTGACCTTAAGTTATGACACAGAGCTGGGTTCACCCTCAGATTTTTGTAAAATTTGGCAGAATTGTTTAATTGCTTTTTGAGTGTCTGGTCGGAATCAAACTGTATAAAGAGTTCAAAATCACCAATACTGCTATGAAATAAACTCAACAAAGACAAAAAAAAAGTAGGGCAAGTTAGCAAGCAACTTGTTTATGGATATTCTTGATATTAGAAAAGAAGTTTTTGTTTTAATCATTTGACTAGGCTCAATAAAAAATAGATTGGAAATTTTTTTTTCTCCGCAGACATCCAAAGACTTCTTGACATGGCACTGAGTGGATACGCATGCACAGCGTTTGCTTTCGGTCAAACAGGATCAGGGAAATCTTACACAATGACTGGGCCAGTGACACCGGTAAGTGTGTTTTCTCGATCACAACAGACACTTCTTTTTTGCCAACCAGACAGGCTTTCACACCACCAGCTTACACTAAAATTTGTTAAATTCTAACAGCAAAGTTGCAAAATGCCAGCTACTCACACGCTAAAGAATAAAAATGCTAGAGTATCTATCTAGCTTCCTTCAAGAAACCATATCACCATAAGCACTGTTTTTTTTATCCTGAGCCATTGATTGCACCATCTAGGTACTGTCCATAAGTTGCTTATACTTAATATGTGTTCTGTGAAGAAAATTAGGATCAAAACCATTGCCGATTTATACCAAATCATCCCAGTATTTTAATCATCTGAATCTTGATTCAAAATGGCCGAGAGTTGCCTACCGAAATAAATAGCAACAGGCTTTAGAATAGCCCTAACAGATTTTCTGTGTGTCGTAAGAGGCGACTAAATGGAAGCAAAGAAGTGGTAGATCGTTCTACTATTGTCCGGGGCAGATACCACTCACTGCACTTTACCATCGTGGTTCGGTTGTGTCTGGGATGTTTTCCGCTTACAGTTGCTGGTACTACATCTTTCATTAGCTCTTTGCTATTAAGTGGCCTTTAGTTGGTTCTTTTTAGGCCTTGCTCAGAATTAAAAAAAAATCTTCATCTTTCAGGAAGAGACCAGCAAGCAACATGACACAGATTCTCTGAGGCATCCAGATAACTATGGGCTGATGCAGTACAGTTTCGCGTACTTGATTGACAAGGCGTTCCAAAAAAATGACTCCCAGTTCACCATGAGAGCTTCGTATATGGAGATTTATAATGAACAGGTACTTTACTAGGGCTGGGCAACATCGAATGGAATCCGAATTTGATTCGAATAATTTTTATCCCATTTTCAAGATTACAACTTGTCTTAATTGTGAGAATTAATAAATTTATAGTTTATTGTGTATTTTCAATTCACACTCTACATGTTAAGAGCAACAATTTTAACGACTAAATATTTTGACCAAAATCTATTGCATTTTGTCGTTAAAAATGAAAATTCTAGTCCATTCAGCCAAGTATTTGTTCCCATGACCGATTCACAATTGATTCGAATATATTGTGCTTCGAATCACCGAATCGAATTGCCATGCCCTATTTTCCAAAATTCCTGTGTATTTCAAAATTGTGGGATTCTGAATTATGTTTTCCTCTAAAGCCTCATTTTGCTGCTTAAAGCTTCAAAAGTATCAAATTCAAACTTTAAAGCCAGTTTTTTATACATTCAAAATGAACGTCTTGTGCGTATAGCCTGTCTCAATATAACTTGAATATAACTTAAGAAGTGGTAGATGATTTTGCCATTGCCCAGGGCAGATACCACTCACTGCAGTTTACTATAGCGGTTCAGTTCTGTTTGGGATATTTTTCGCTTAGTAGCTCTTTGAAAAAAAAAACTCAATTTAATTTTTAAATATATACTGTTTTTTCTTGAGACGAAAAAACATATATACATACAAAAGAACAATTCTGTACATAAATAATATTAATACATCATTCACAATTTTACTGTTTTTCCTCAGGTCCAAGATCTGCTCACCCATACGGTTACGACATAGTGCAGGTACGATGGTCAAAAAGTACAGGATTTTACGTTGAAAACCTTGTTGTTCGAGAAATTGAAGATTTGGAAGAACTCATGAACGTTTTAGAAGACGGAATGAAAAATCGCTCCGTAGCCGCGCACAATATGAACGAACATTCAAGCCGGAGCCACAGTATTTTGACAGTGCATATAGACAGTGAGGCGGTGAGTGAATTTCAGGAATTCTTTCACAATTATATATTGAGATTTACTTTACTCAAGGCAAGAACAGGGACACTTCGGCGAATTTTTTTTTATCAAAATTCACTCTGAGCAAGGTCGGAAGAAGTGCCTGAAAGGAACCAACTAACGGCCACTTAAAAGCAGAGAGCTACAAAAACATATGGTACCAGCAACCGCACTCTAAACGGAAAACATCCCACATGGAACTGAGCCGCCATGGTAAAGTGCAGTGAGTGGTATCTGCCCTGGGCAATGGTAAAACCATCTACTACTTCTTGTCCTGCTAAATGTACTTTTCATAAGCGATTAGCCATATTTGGCTATCTTTTCATCTTGGATAAAAATTTGCCATAAAGGGCTTCCAAAAATCCCACCATTTTTCAAGTTTGTCCATCTTTCAGCCAAAGCATGTTTAAGTTTAGGTACGAATTGTGGGTCTAATTTTACCTTTTTCCTGTGTAGGTTAAGTAAAAAAAAGCTACTTAAATAAATATAGCACTACCTTGTGTGCTTTAGAGGAGGAATATCCGCAAGATGGCTGAGTTGTGTTATAATAAAGTGCAGTGAGTGGTATCTGCCCTGGGTGATGACCTTTGGCATGCATTTTTTAACAAGAAACTAGGGCTTATTAGTGTTTGAAATATCATCTTTATCGATAGTCAATTTCAGCTCTAATTTTGTGTCTGAACCTTGAAACAAATGAAAAATATTTCTTGATATATTGGATAAAATATTGAAATGACATTTTTGAGGATCTGGTAGCAGCCAACCTTTACACCTAGAATTTCTGAATTGTCAACATTGCTATAAAATAGAAGTATCGATGGTTTTGAAGCGTTTTGATAATGACATAAACATCTCAGACACCCAAAGAAAACATGATTTTGCCACTCTGGAGCACTGCTAAATTAATTTCTTATTATTTCAGATAGAAGAAGGCATCTCGGTTACTAAACGAGGAAAGATCTCATTTGTTGATCTGGCAGGAAGTGAAAAAGTGAAAGATACTGGATCGACTGGGGATACGTTGACGGAAGCTACGAATATTAACAGGAGTTTGCTGACTTTAGGTTGGTATCGTGCAGATTGGCAGAATGTCAGCTACTCTGGTATTTAGACACCCGAAGAATGGATGGATTCTATCAGAAGAAAATTCAGCAAATGGGTGGTAATCTTCCATATTACGATACATTCCTTGCTTGAATATTAAAATAACTTTTTTCGAGTGTCTGGTACCAACCAAACCGTAAAAAAGCATTAAAATCATCAATGCTGCTATGAAATAGGACATGAACATTTGGGACACCCGAAGAAAATCAAGATCCTGTCAGCCTGCTATCATGCATAATTCAAATTTTTGTTTTATTTTATTAAAGAACACTAAAACAGGCCAGAAGCAGTGTCTGAAAGGAACCAACTTCCATCGTCATCGTAAGTCCATTCCGTCAAACAAAGCAAAAAAAACATTTGAAATTGAAATGAATAGAATGTATAAATAATAGACTTGTTTGTAATGAACTGGGGTCGCGGAAAGGCCTGTCAACACATCAACAGAGTCAGCGACACCAGATAAGAGTCGGTATTTTTTGTACCGGCATACCGCCGTTAAAATAAGCAAAAAATAGTGTAATATATCGGTAATATAGGATAGGACATAATTTTTATCCTGCGGGAGAGGAAAGCAGAGAACACAGCTTAACCATATGGCGAACCACGATCTCTCGTGCAGATACCAGTTCCGAATCGGGGTGAAAGTACCGCTGTCAAAATATCGATATTGCCGATATTTTTTCTTTTGATTATCGACGTGACAAGGTATTTTAGCAAGCAAGATGTCGGTATTTACCACTTCAGATCTTGCTTGGAATGAATTTCAATAAAAATAAAAAAAATGTCACCCATATCTAAGCGGCATCACTGTCACTGATATGGCAGCGATCTATTACAGAATGTAGTGCCGGTAACAGCAACTGCACAAAAATGTTACTCCGATACTTAAGAGCTACGGCATATTATCTGTTTCCTTCTAATCCCATCTTACTGCACCCAGCAGAAAATGCATTAGAGCAATTTTTAAGTTTAATGAGTTATTTTCATTGTCTAGCAAGAGATATGTCGTAAAATATAGCCCAATCACTAAATTTCCTTTTGATGGAGTCTATTTGCTTTGACTGTCTGAGTAGCAGAGTAACGAACATCCTTCCAGTTTATGGCATTCAATTAATTTAATATTATTTGGATTATTATGGATGTTAATGATATTTGCACACCTTCGCCTAATGTTTGCGAAAGATATTCATTCTAGGTATCGCTAATAAAACATTATTTGTGGACGAAACTGAAATAGATTTTAATCCTTGATTGCTTTTTTGAATTATTTTTTTTTCAAGCACAAGCCACAGATGAATACGCCTTTCGAGCATATTTCGTTCACTGTTTAGAAAATATCAATTTATGTTAAATTTTCGGGCAAATACCCCAGTGTTTGCAAACACACAACCTCATTTTTGAGAATCGCCAATGAAAAAAACTAAGTTTGGTTTGTCCATGTGGTTCCAGCCGCCCTTAATAGCACAATTAAAATAGTTTTTGAATTGAAATTACCTTGTTTTGTCAAGCATGAGCCACAGACAAATAAACCTCACTTATATTATTTTATAAAAAGAAAGTCTTAACTTAGAAGTAACCATATATGCAACCATCATAGACATAGGTGTTATCCAGAAACAAAAAAAAATTATTCGTAAATTATGAGGAGCATAGGTGAATCCATGCTCACCACTCAACCCTGGGTGCAATAACGCGGGTAAGATAAACCGATCATATTTTTCCAGCTCTTCAAGTGGAAATACTCCACAAATACTTGTGAGACAAGAGCGTGAAAATATTAATATTTCATGAAAAAGCATTTGTCCGAATCTGAATTTTATCTTGTCAAGCATGAGCCACATATGGACCAATTCTCATCTATGCAATCTATCTGGTGGTGACTAAAATCAAATATATTTTGGTTCCAAAATTGCATCGAATAATTTTCCCGAATCGAATTAGAAATGATATAATAAACAAACAAAGACATCCTTTTGTCAGCTTATAATTGGCGTGAATATTGAAATAAAATTTTGAAGAAGAATCAAAATTATTATTTTGTTGATTTCGAATTGCTACAGAAATCGAATCGAATAATTTATGACTTAAATATCGAGACTAAAATTGAATAATTTGGACAGCCCCAGATTAAGAAATAATGATTTTAAGATGGTGTGAAAATCAAGCAAGTATTTATTAACTGTCATCGAATCGAATATTTTCGACAGCCCAATGACAATGACAGATATTTGATAAAAGACAATTTGACAAAAAATTTTTGATCTGGAAATACAAATTTGTTTGCATAGAAATAAATATTCCTAAGAACTGCTTGTAAAACACATTGTTTACCAGCCTATTACAAGGCGGTTTGATCAATATAATTGTCATTTGAATAGATGCTGTCACACCTTAAGTAAATAATCACATTAGTAGTTTGTAGGCTCATATGATCAACAGGTAAAATACAATCGATATAGTTTTTGGCTGTGTCTAAACTCAGGATCTGTTGTATTTGTTGCAAAGCTTTATAGTGGTTTGTTATGAATACTTTTTAAAAGGTGTAGATTTCTAATATTGGCATTTATTTTGAACATTTTAACTCCTAATAGGAGCCCTGTTTTAAATTATTGTCCGCCGTAGTCTGTTTTTTACCAACATCTAGTTAGCTTTTTCGTGGTTATGAACACATGATTTTGAATGATTGCTACCAAGGATATATCCTAGTGCTGCTAATTGCTCCACTGTTAGTACAAAATTTTCAAATAAAAAAATAAAAATAAAAAAAAAAAACATCACCAGCAAAGCAATTAGTATCGCTATAAAATAATACTTGAAAAAAGATAAAAAGATTTTGGAGTCAAGATATTTAACCTAAATCAAGTTCAGGTTAGAAATAACTAGGATAGGACTTATTTTTTTATCTTATGGGAAATGAAAGCTGAGAAAACGGCACAAACTCTCGTGCAGATATAGTCTGTAGGTCTTGTAGAGGTTTTTCGATTAATCGTTTATTGATGTTTTGTGTGCATAGACATGGTTGGTGGAGGAAACAGTGACCTGAGCCTATGCGAACTACTGGGCGTCATCCAAGCGCCCAGGAAACCTCTTGCATATCATCATCTAACATGGAAATTCAAACCCATGGTGTTCAGAGAAGCATAGCTCAAAGTGTATTCCGTATGCCTTTACTGAGCGGGATGTTCGAGCACCCCCAGTTCAAAAAATCAGATGTTGATGTGAAAAATCTTTTATAAAATTGAAAGTGACCTTTTTGCCAAGCCTGCCCCAGCCCCCAACTCCAATTTTGTTAGCTTTGTTGCTATAAACAGAAAATTTCATATCACAGGGAATTGCATATCAGCATTGAGTGACACAAAGAAACGTACTGGACACATTCCATTCAGAGACAGCAAGTTGACCAAACTACTGGCAGACAGTCTGGGAGGAAGTGGAGCTACATTGATGGTAAGATAAGATTTTTGTTGAAAGAGGTTAGACGGTTTTACCTTCACCCAGGGCAGATATTACTTACTGGACTTTGTGGAGGCAGTTCAGTTCCAATTTTTTCGTTTAGAGTGCAGTTGCTGGTACTACATTGTTGAGTAGCTCTTTGCTATTGAGTGGTCGTAAGTTGGTTTCTTTGAGGCGCTGCTTCCGGCCTGGCTCAAAGTGAATTTCTATAAAAAAGAGCAAGACCGGAATCAAAGCCTAAATAAACCAACCAACAGCCAATCAGCAATTGCACTCTAAGGTAAACACACCAAACAGAAATGAACCGCCATTAAAGTACAATAAATGGTATCTCCTCTTAGTAATGATAAAACTATCTACCACTTCTTTGTTTCCTCCTAGTCGCCTTCTACGACACGCAGAAAATGAACTATTCTAAATATCCTATAGATAAGTTTTATCAAATTCTGGCTTAGTGGTCAACGGCTGGCATCACTTGTTAGGAATTTGTTAGGAAATCCAAATAATGCCAGTGAAACCTTGGAGCAAACTCATTTCTATAAAATAAGTTTCAAAGTTGCAAGTGGACAGAATGTAACTTTTTGGTACTAAATAAAACCAAATATAATTTACTGTTATGATTATGTTTTTAGCTCCCCCACTAATAACTTTAAATCACTACTGAGCCTGTTAAACCAATCACGCAAACAAGATTAACTACTGCGCTAACAGAAAGTCCATAAAAAGATATTATTGTTTACATAGCTAAGTCAGTGACTCGTGTCATTGTATTTTTGTTTGTTCAGTCCCTGGTATTGTTTCTGTACGTTATAATTTTAGACCAAGATACAAACTGAGAAGGCACTTTATCTTAAGGAGGAGCAAAGCGTATATTATTTTGGAAGAAAATTTTAACCTTTTTTTTCTATTGAAATTCACTCTGAGCAAGGCCGGAAAATAGTGTCGAAAACGAGCTAACTAACGGCCACTTAATGGCTATTACCCAGGGCAGATACAACTCACTGCACTCCGCTGCGATGATTTAATCCTGTATGGAGTAATTTATACTTTTAAATTGGATATTTAGTCATTGACACTCCCCTTAGCTTATTGGTCTCTTTTGGGTACTATTTTTGATTTTGCATGGAATATCTTAGAGTTTTGGACTTTTCGATCTGGCACAAATTGTATTTCAAAATTCACTGTATAAATTGAATAATTTCAGATAAACAAAATTGCTGGCATTTGATCGTATTTTGTCTATTTTGCAGCAAAATCATGATTTATGTCAAATTTTACAACGTATATCATGATTTCACTGCAACATGAACCAATTTAAGAACAATTTAATTTAAATGAATTAATTACTTTTATTCAGAAATCCATTACACGTCAGTATTTGGATCAGAGCATCCCTTCCCGCAACCACAATAATTCTATAAAAAAACATTGTTTACATAGCTAAGTCGGTGACTTATTGTCCTTCCGTTTGAATAGGTCTAGTTATTGTTCTGGTGAGTCATATCGGTAAACCGCTATATAAACTGACAGAGTTTTTAATATTGAGGTGAAATGATGTGTATTGTTTTGGTAGGTTCTTTTACTAGTGACCAGGGCAGATAGCACTCACTGCACTTTTAAATGGCGGTTCATTTTGTTTATAATGTCTCCTATTTTAGGGTTAGTATAAACTGAGTGATCACCAGTACTTTATTTTAAGAGATAGCAATATAGTTAATGTACTGATATATATGAATGAAAAGGTCTTATTTTTGTCCAGAGCAGATGCCACTCGCTGTATTTGAAATAGCAGATAAGTGAATTGATTGAGTCTTCAGTTCCACTCTGAGCAAGGCCAGGAGCAGTGCCAGAAAGGAACCAACTAACGGCCACATAAAAGCAGAGAGCTACTAAAAGAAGTGGTACCAACAACTGCACTCTAAACGGAAAACACCCCAAACGGAACTGAACCGCCATGGTAAAGTGCAGTGACTGTTAGCTGTCCTGGGCAAGTATGAGCCACAATTGGATCATGCCTAACCAGCATGATTCACCTATGGGTCATGATCGGCAAGAGATATTTGGACAAAATATTTTAACAGGCTTAAAATGTAGTTATTGTTAGGGGCCCGAAAGATATTACTTTGGTGGATACTGATAGGAATTTCGATATTTAAGTTTTTAACAGATATTCAGCTGCTATCAAACTGAAATTATTTTATGATTTGTGCTTTGTCACAATTGCAAAATACGATGGTTTTGAACGAACATTAAAACTCTTGTAACTATAGTCCGAGCCATAATGCTCAGGGATCGATCAAAACATGAAAAGAATGTAAATAATTTAACATTAATATGCAGCATAACAGTACATATTTGTGGAAATAAGAATTTGGTTCCGATTATTGCATTACGATTGTCATAAATTCTGATTTAAAATATCTATATCTGCTCAAACACGCACAAAAAAATCTTTGGTCAGATCCTTTAATTATTTTTGGAGTAAATCTGTCAATCTGTTGTTATAAAAGCAGTCAATAAACGTCGGCCCATTTCGGCTCCCGATATTCCTAAAATTCCTGAAAATGAACCGATATATCGGCCATGCCCTAGTTATGGTTGATATGTTTGAAAATGCTCCAGTGGGAGGATGGCGATTCTAAAAATCTCAACCCAGGGATCAAAATATTCAAAAATTCTAATATTTTGAACAGAATATGGCACTTTAGGAAAGAATACATTCTAATATATAATAATAAATTCAGTCGAGTTATTGATTTAATGTCTTAAAGCCAGGAATATTTCTTATTAAATCTGACACAAACATACATTTGCAATCATCATTAAGAACAAAGGTGGAGCTTTTAATGCAGCTCTCCTTGAATGATATAGTACCTAAATATTGGAATCTCTTCAATTGGGCATTTGCTTTGATCAAATAAAATATTCATGAAAAAAGTACCACTCAGCTGTGAGGTTGGTACGTCTTTTAAAAACAAATACCTCCACCCCATTCGCAAATTATTTTAGGCAGTAATTTACCTCCATGCTTTATGATCGGAGTTCCAAAACAAATTTGTAAAAACTACACAATACAATGCCTTGCTGAATGAAATGTGCCAACTTGTCATCCGCTAATATTTACATACCTTATGATGTGACAATACTCTTATGTTTTCTTTTATGATGTCACAAAGACAAATTATGACAAAACAATCGCACACTTCCTTTTAACAACTGTTGCGGTATTTTAAGCCATAATGGATCAAAAAACTTGAAAAGTCCTCAAGATTGTTTCAAGTGGGTTGGGGCTATTCATGATTCCGCCGCTCGCGAGCTCTCGTGATGTCAGCTTTACATAACGACACAGTTGCAATTTAAGAAAGTAGAGACAGGATGTTGAATGAAAGTAGGGATGTGTATATAATTAGCGAACAGTTTTTTTTGTACGTAGCAAATCGTAGCCGGTAACGTTGTCTTAAATATTCAATTCATGACTTTTAAATCATTGAGTTTTTACCGTATTTCAATTTTTCTATTGAATTAAAAATGCATGTTACATGATATTCTGGAAAATATATACATTTGACAATTTTCTTAAAAAATTTCATTTTTTGCTTGTAAATATATCTTTTTAGTAAAATACTCAGTTCGATTTACAAAAATATTAAGGTTATTAGGATTTTGATGTACCGTACAATCAGCCAATGTTCTCAGATAATTCTATAATTGATTTAATACTATTTATGATTCCACCACCTTTGAGGTCTTGTCATGTCAGATTTATACAATGACACAGTTGCTATTTAGGATATAGGATAGGAGTGGGATTTCATTTTTATCCTACGGGAGAGGAAAGATGAGATTAGGCTCAATCCTATGGTGAACCACGAATCGGGTTGAAGGTTTTTTTTTGTTATGTTTTTTTGTCCATCAGGAAAAATTGGGATGGACATTGGACAATCGTAAAAAAACAAGATTCTGCCATTCCATTTTTGAATATTTTATTAATAACAATTCTGTTTACCTGATCTGGCATTTGCCTCTTCAGAAATATGGTGAATTACTGATGAATCAGTGTCTATTTGGTTGCATGCTCCCATCTGTAAAGAATATTCAGAACAATTTAACAATTTAACAATGTTTGTACAGCCTCAAGCAAAGATATTGACAGAAAATTATATTAACTTTCATTTTTGCTTTAAATATTGATAACTGTTCAAACCCTTCAGGTTTTTCTTCAATTTGTTTTTGCCCAAAGCTGCCCTGTGATGCTAGATTTTATTTGTCAATACACAGATAAAACATTTTTGACAAAAAAGCCCTGTAGGTACGGGCTTTAGAACAGTCCTAAGGTATTCCCTGCATGTCGTCAGAGGCGATTAAAAGGAAAGCAAAGAAGTGGTAGATGGTTTTACCATCATCCAGGGCAGATACCACTCACTGCACTTTGCCATGGTGGTTCAGTTCCGTTTGGGGTTTTTCAGCTTAGAGTGCAGTTGCTGTCACTACATCCTTTAGTAGCTCTTTGCTATTAAGTGGCCGTTAGTTGGTTCCTTTTGGGCTCTGCTTTCCGCCTTGCTCAGAGTGAATTTTAACAAAAAAAATTAAAAAACTTTATTTCATCAAGTAACTGATGGGCTTTGTCAATACACTAATGTGCGAAACATTTTTGACAAAATAAATTTGCAGATAAGTGTTGATTAAATAGGCAGATCCTGCTCAAGTAGGTTCTATGAATACACACTTAAGTTGTCTTATGAAAAAGAAACATTTGTATAAGAAGTTTCTTAAGTGGCACGATAGTAGTATCTCGATAAGCCTTTTTTATCAAGTCATTCTGTAAAGCATAATAAGTAGAAATAAAATAATTTGTTGAAGAGGAATTTTATTAGGT
>OZ023153.1:462103-566128 GCA_963675895.2 Styela plicata
GGAATCGCATCGAATCACTAATTCCACGTAAGTAACAATTTTTCCCATTTCTGGTATTACAACTTGTCTCCATTGTGAAAATCGAGAAATTTATAGTTTATTGTGTATTTTCAATTAACACTCCAAATCTAAGAGCAGATATTTTCATATTTTAACGACAAAATAAAATCGATGTTATTTTCTCGTTAAAAATGAAACTTGTAGTTCATTTAGCAAGTTTTTTGTTCCCATGAACAATTCACTATTGATTTGGATAAATTGCAGCAAAGCGAAACATTTGTTATTTAGATGAAATCGTGATTCTACCAGATTATTCGAATTCTACATGATTCGATTTCGTCTAGTTCTAATTTGACCTAATAAAATTCCTCTTCAACAAATTATTTTATCTCTCCTTATTATGCTTTACAGAATGAATTTATAAAAAAGGCTTATCGAGATGTGCCACTTAAGAAACTTCTTATACAAATGTTTCTTTTTCATAAGACAACTTAAGTGTGTATTCATAGAACCTACTTGAGCAGGATCTGCCTATTTAATCAACACTTATCTGCAAACTTATTTTGTCAAAAATGTTTCGCACATTAGTGTATTGGCAAAGCCCATCAGTTACTTGATGAAATAAAGTTTTTTAATTTTTTTTCTTAAAATTCACTCTGAGCAAGGCGGAAAGCAGAGCCCAAAAGGAACCAACTAACGGCCACTTAATAGCAAAGAGCTACTAAAAGATGTAGTACCAGCAACTGCACTCTAAGCAGAAAACATCCCAAACGGAAATGAACCCCCTTGGTAAAGTGGAGTAAGTAGTATCTGCCCCGGGCTATGGTAGAACCATCCACCACTTCTTTGCTTCCCTTTAGTCACCTCTGACGACATGCAGGGAATACGCTAGGACTATTCTAAAGCATGTACCTACAGGGCTTTTTTGTCAAAAATGTTTCGCACATTGGTAAAGCCCATCAGTTACTTGATGGACCAAAATCTAGCATAACAGGGAAGCTTTGGTCAAAAACAAATTGAAGAAAAACCTGAGGGCAAGATCAATGCAAATTTTCGAGCTTTAAACAGTTATCAAGTTTTAAAGCAAAAATGCAAGTTAATATCATTCAATATTTTTCAATATTTTTTGCTTGTGGCTGTACAAACATTGTTAAAATTTAAATTTTTTTACAGATGGGAGCATGCAACCAAGTAGACACGATTCAGACATGATTCATCAGTAATTCACCATATTTCTGAAGAGGTAAATGCCAGATCAGGTAAACAGAATTGTTATTAATTAAATATTCAAAAATGGAATGGCACAATCTTGTTTTTTTCACGATTGTTCGCAATGTCCATCCCAATTTTTCCTGATGGACAAAAAAGCATAACAAAAAAAAACCTTCAATCCGATTCGTGGTTCACCATAGGATTAAGCTGAATTCTCATCTTTCCTCTCCCGTAGGATAAAAATGAAATCCCACCCCTATCCTATATCCTAAATAGCAACTGTGTCATTGTATAAATCTGACATGACAAGACCTCAAAGGTGGTGGAATCATAAATAGTATTAAATCAATTATAGAATAATCCGAGAACATTGGCTGATTGTACATCAAAATCCTAATAACCTTAATATTTTTGTAAATCGAACAAGTATTTTACTAAAAATATATAATAACAAGCAAAAAATGAAATTTTTTAAGAAAATTGTCAAATGTATATATTTTCCAGAACATCATGTAACATGCATTTTTAATTCAATAGAAAAATTGAAATAAAAACTCAATGATTTAAAAGTCATGAATTGAATATTTAAGACAACGTTACCGGCTACGATTTGCTACGTACAAAAAAAACTGTTCGCTAATTATATACACATCCCTACTTTCATTCAACATCCTGTCTCCACTTTCTTAAATTGCAACTGTGTCGTTATGTAAAGCTGACATCACGAGAGCTCGCGAGCGGCGGAATCATGAATAGTCCCAACCCACTTGAAACAATCTTGAGGACTTTTCAAGTTTTTTGATCCATTATGACTTATAATACCGCAACAGTTGTTAAAAGGAAGTGTGCGATTGTTTTGTCATAATTTGTCTTTGTGACATCATAAAAGAAAACATAAGAGTATTGTCACATCATAAGGTATGTAAATATTAGCGGATGACAAGTTGGCACGTTTCATTCAGCAAGGCATTGTATTGTGTGGTTTTTACAAATTTGTTTTGGAACTCCGATCATAAAGCATGGAGGTAAATTACTGCCTAAAATAATTTGCGAATGGGGTGGAGGTTGTATTTGTTTTTAAAAGACGTACCAACCTCACAGCTGAGTGGTACTTTTTTCATGAATATTTTATTTGGTCAAAGCAAATGCCCAATTGAAGTGATTCCAATATTTAATTACTATATGATTCAGGAAGAGGTATATTAAAAGCTTCACCCTTGTTCTTAATGATGATTGCAAATGTAGGTTTGTGTCAGCTTTAATAAGAAATATTCCTGGCTTTAAGACATTAAATCAATAACCTGACTGAATTTATTAGAATAATTCCAATATTATATATTAAAATGTAGTTTTTCCGAAAGTGCCATATTCTGTTCAAAATATCTGAATTTTTGAATATTTCGATCCCTGGGTTGAGATTTTAGAATAATGGGAGCCAAATTGAGCCGACATTTATCTGCTGCTTTTATAACAGCAGATAGACAGATTTACTCCAAAAATAATCAAAGGATCTGACCAAGGATTTTTTCGTGCGTGTTTGAGCAGATAAAGATATTTTAAATCAGAATTTATGAAAATCGTAATGCAATAATCGGAACCAAATTCCTATTTCCACAAGTATGTACTGGTATGCTGCATATTAATGTTAAATTATTTACATTCTTTTCATGTTTCGATCGATCCCTGAGCATTATGGCTCGGACTATGGTTACAAGAGTTTTAATGTTCGTTTAAAACCACTGTATTTTGCAATTGTGACAAAGCACAAATCATGAAATAATTTTAGTTTGATAGCAGCTAACTATTTGTTAAAAACTCAAATATCGAAATTCCTGTCAGTATCCACCAAAGTAATATCTTTCGGGTCCCTAACAATAACTACATTTTAAGCCTGTTAAAATGCGTTGTCCCAATATCTCTTGTTGAGCATGGCCCATAGGTGAATCATGCTACTAAGGCATGATCCGTCTGTGGCTTATACTTGCCCAGGGCAGATACCACTCACTGCACTTTACCATGGCGGTTCAGTTCCGTTTGGGGATGTTTTTCGTTCAGAGTGCAGTTGTTGGTACCACTTCTTTTAGGAGCTCTCTGCTTTTAAGTGGCCGTTTGTTGGTTCCTTTCTGGCACTGCTTCTGGCCTTGCTTAGAGTGGAACTGAAGACTCTCTCAATTAATTCACTCATCTGCTATTTCAAATACAGCGAGTGGCATCTACTCTGGACAAAAATAAGACCTTTTCATTCATATATATCAGTACATTAACCACATTGCTATCTCTTGAAATAAAGTACTGGTGATCACCCAGTTTATATTAACCCTAAAATAGGAGACATTATATACAAAATGAACCGCCATTTGAAAGTGCAGTGAGTGCTATCTGCCCTGGTCACTAGTAAAAGAACCTACCAAAACGATACACATCATTTCACTTCACTATTAAAAACTCTGTCAGTTTATATAGCGGTTTACCGATATGACTCACCAGAACAATAACTAGACCTATTCAAACAGAAGGACAATAACACAAGTAACTGACTTAGCTATGTAAACAATGTTTTTTTATAGAATTATTGTGGTTGCGGGAAGGGATGCTCTGATCCGAATACTTAGGTGTGATAGATTTCTGAATAAAAGTAATTAATTCATTTAAATTGTTCTTAAATTGGTTCATGTTGCAGTGAAATCATGATATACGTTGTAAAATTTGACATAAATCATGATTTTGCTGCAAAATAGACAAAATACGATCAAATGCCAGCAATTTTGTTTATCTGAAATTATTCTATTTATACAGTGAATTTTGAAATACAATTTCTGCAAAATCGAAAAGTCCAAAACTTCAAGATATTCCATGCAAAATCAAAAGAGACCAATAGATAGTGTGGGAGTGTCAATGAATTAAATCCATATTTAAAAGCAGTTGTTGCACCCTGAGTATATAAATTATTCCATAGAGGATTAAATCGTCGCAGCGGAGTGCAGTGAGTTGTATCTGCCCTGGGCAATAGCCATTAAGTGGCCGTTAGATAGCTCGTTTTCGACACTATTTTCCTGCCTTGCTCAGAGTGAATTTCAATAGAAAAAAAGGTTAAATTTTCTACCAAAATAATATACGCTTTGCTTCTTCTTAAGATAAAGCGCCCTTCTCAGTATATATCGTGGTCTACCAATATAACGTACAGAAACAATACCTAGGACTGAACAAACAAAAATACAATATCACGAGTCACTGACTTAGCTATGTAAACAATAATTTCTTTTTATGGACTTTCTGTTGGCGCAACATTTATCTTGTTTGCGTGATTGGTTTAATAGGCTCAGTAGCGATTTAAAGTTATTAATGGGGGAGCTAAAAACATAACCGTAACAGTAAATTATAATTGGTATTATTTAGTACCACAATGTTACATTCTGTCCACTTGCAACTTTGAAACTTATTTTATAGAAATGAGTTTGCTCCAAGGTTTCACTGGCATTATTTGGATTTCCTGACGAATTTCTAACAAGTGATGCCAGCGCGTTGACCACTGAGCCAGAATCAGATAAAACTTATCTTTAGGATATTTAGAATAGTCCTAGCGTATTTTCATCGTGTCGTAGAAGGCGACTAGGAGGAAACAAAGAAGTGGTAGATAGTTTTATCATTACTAAGGGGAGATACCATTTATTGTACTTTAATGGCGGTTCAATTCTGTTTGGTGTGTTTACCTTAGAGTGCAATTACTGTTCGGCTGTTGGTTGTGTTATTTAGGCTTTGATTCCGGTCTTGCTCTTTTTTATAGAAATTCACTCTGAGCCAGGCCGGAAGCAGCGCCTCAAAGAAACCAACTTACGACCACGTAATAGCAGAGAGCTACTCAACAATGTAGTACCAGCAACTGCACTCTAAACGAAAAAATAGGAACTGAACCGCCTCCACAAAGTCCATTTAGTAGTATCTGCCCTGGGTGAAGGTAAAACCGTCTAACACTTCTTTCAACAAAAAGCTTATCTTACCATCAATGTAGCTCCACTCCCTCCCAGACTGTCTGCCAGTAGTTTGGTCAACTTGCTGTCTCTGAACGGAATATGTCCAGTACGTTTCTTTGTGTCACTTAATGCTGATATGCAATTCCCTGTGATATAAAATTTTCTGTTTATAGCAACAAAGCTAACAAAATTGGAGCTGGGGAGTTGGGGATGGGGCAGACTTGGCAAAAAGGTCACTTTCAATTTTATAAAAGATTTTTCACATCAACATCTGATTTTTTGAACTGGGGGTGCTCGAACATCCTGCTCCGTAAAGGCATGGGAAATACGCTTTGAGCTATGCATCTCTGAACACCATGGGTTTGAATTTCCATGTTAGATGATGATATGCAAGAGGTTTCCTGAGCGCTTGGATGACGCCCAGTAGTTCGCATAGGCTCAGGTCACTGTTTCCTCCACTAACCATGTCTATGCACACAAAATATCAATAAACGGTTAAGTGAAAAACCTCTACAAGACCTTCAGACGACATCTGCACGAGAATTTGTGCCATCTTCTCAGCTTTCATTTCCCATAAGATAAAAAAATAAGTCCCATCTTAGCTATTTCTAAACTGAACTTTTGATTTAGGTTAAATATCTTTTCCCTAAAATTTTTTTACTTTTTTCTAAGTTTTAATGTAGTGATGCTAACTGCTTTACAGTTGATGTTTTTATTTTTTTTTTGCAAATTTGCACTTGGAGTAGAGCAATTAGTAACACTAGGATATATCCCTGGTAGCAATCATGCAAAATCATATATTGATGACCACGAAAAAGCTAACTAGATGTTGGCAAAAACAGACTACGGCGGACAATAATTTAAAACAGGGCTCCTATTAGGAGTTAAAATGTTCAAAATAAACGCCAATATTAGAAATCGACACCTTTTAAAAAGTATTCATAACAAACCACTATAAAGCTTTGCAACAAATACAACAGATCCTGAGTTAAGACACAGCCAAAAACTAGATCGATTGTATTTTACCTGTTGATCATATGATCCTACAAACTACTAATGTGATTATTTACTTAAGGTGTGACAGCATCTATTCAAATCACAATTATATTGTTCAAACCGCCTTGTAATAGGCTGGCAAACAAAGTGTTTTACAAGCAGTTCTTAGGAATATTTATTTCTATGCAAATAAATTTGTGTTGCCTGATCGAAAATTTTTTTTGTCAAATCGTCTTTTTTTGTCAAGTATATGTCACTGTCATTGGTCTGTCCAAAATATTCTATGACAGTTAACATGGATTTATTAATAAATATCCTGATTGCTTGATTTTCACACCATTTCAAAAACTTTATTACTTAATCTGGGGTTATCCAAAATATTCAATTTTATCCGCGATATCCTAGTCATAAATTATTCGATTCCATTTCTGTAGCAATTCGAAATCAACAAAATAATTATATTGATTTTTCTTCAAAATTTTTTTTCAATATTCACGCCAATTATAAGCTGACAAAAGGATGTCTTTGTTTGTTTATTATATCATTTCTAATTCGATTCGGGAAAATTATTCGATGCAATTTTGGAACCAAAATATATTTGATTTTAGTCACCACCAGATAGATTGCATAGATGAGAATTGGTCCATATGTGGCTCATGCTTGACAAGATAAAATTCAGATTCGGACAAATGCTTTTTCATGAAATATTAATATTTTCACGCTCTTGTCTCACAAGTATTTGTGGAGTATTTCCACTTGAAGAGCTGGAAAAATATGATCGGTTTATCTTACCCGCGTTATTGCACCCAGGGTTGAGTGGTGAGCATGGATTCACCTATGCTCCTCATAATTTACGAATAATTTTTTTTTTGTTTCTGGATAACACCTATGTCTATGATGGTTGCATATATGGTTACTTCTAAGTTAAGACTTTCTTTTTATAAAATAATATAAGTGAGGTTTATTTGTCTGTGGCTCATGCTTGACAAAACAAGGTAATTTCAATTCAAAACTATTTTAATTGTGCTATTAAGGGCGGCTGGAACCACATGGACAAACCAAACTTAGTTTTTTTCATTGGCGATTCTCAAAAATGAGGTTGTGTGTTTGCAAACACTGGGGTATTTGCCCGAAAATTTAACATAAATTGATATTTTCTAAACAGTGAACGAAATATGCTCGAAAGGCGTATTCATCTGTGGCTTGTGCTTGAAAAAAAAATAATTCAAAAAAGCAATCAAGGATTAAAATCTATTTCAGTTTCGTCCACAAATAATGTTTTATTAGCGATACCTAGAATGAATATCTTTCGCAAACATTAGGCGAAGGTGTGCAAATATCATTAACATCCATAATAATCCAAATAATATTAAATTAATTGAATGCCATAAACTGGAAGGATGTTCGTTACTCTGCTACTCAGACAGTCAAAGCAAATAGACTCCATCAAAAGGAAATTTAGTGATTGGGCTATATTTTACGACATATCTCTTGCTAGACAATGAAAATAACTCATTAAACTTAAAAATTGCTCTAATGCATTTTCTGCTGGGTGCAGTAAGATGGGATTAGAAGGAAACAGATAATATGCCGTAGCTCTTAAGTATCGGAGTAACATTTTTGTGCAGTTGCTGTTACCGGCACTACATTCTGTAATAGATCGCTGCCATATCAGTGACAGTGATGCCGCTTAGATATGGGTGACATTTTTTTTATTTTTATTGAAATTCATTCCAAGCAAGATCTGAAGTGGTAAATACCGACATCTTGCTTGCTAAAATACCTTGTCACGTCGATAATCAAAAGAAAAAATATCGGCAATATCGATATTTTGACAGCGGTACTTTCACCCCGATTCGGAACTGGTATCTGCACGAGAGATCGTGGTTCGCCATATGGTTAAGCTGTGTTCTCTGCTTTCCTCTCCCGCAGGATAAAAATTATGTCCTATCCTATATTACCGATATATTACACTATTTTTTGCTTATTTTAACGGCGGTATGCCGGTACAAAAAATACCGACTCTTATCTGGTGTCGCTGACTCTGTTGATGTGTTGACAGGCCTTTCCGCGACCCCAGTTCATTACAAACAAGTCTATTATTTATACATTCTATTCATTTCAATTTCAAATGTTTTTTTTGCTTTGTTTGACGGAATGGACTTACGATGACGATGGAAGTTGGTTCCTTTCAGACACTGCTTCTGGCCTGTTTTAGTGTTCTTTAATAAAATAAAACAAAAATTTGAATTATGCATGATAGCAGGCTGACAGGATCTTGATTTTCTTCGGGTGTCCCAAATGTTCATGTCCTATTTCATAGCAGCATTGATGATTTTAATGCTTTTTTACGGTTTGGTTGGTACCAGACACTCGAAAAAAGTTATTTTAATATTCAAGCAAGGAATGTATCGTAATATGGAAGATTACCACCCATTTTGCTGAATTTTCTTCTGATAGAATCCATCCATTCTTCGGGTGTCTAAATACCAGAGTAGCTGACATTCTGCCAATCTGCACGATACCAACCTAAAGTCAGCAAACTCCTGTTAATATTCGTAGCTTCCGTCAACGTATCCCCAGTCGATCCAGTATCTTTCACTTTTTCACTTCCTGCCAGATCAACAAATGAGATCTTTCCTCGTTTAGTAACCGAGATGCCTTCTTCTATCTGAAATAATAAGAAATTAATTTAGCAGTGCTCCAGAGTGGCAAAATCATGTTTTCTTTGGGTGTCTGAGATGTTTATGTCATTATCAAAACGCTTCAAAACCATCGATACTTCTATTTTTATAGCAATGTTGACAATTCAGAAATTCTAGGTGTAAAGGTTGGCTGCTACCAGATCCTCAAAAATGTCATTTCAATATTTTATCCAATATATCAAGAAATATTTTTCATTTGTTTCAAGGTTCAGACACAAAATTAGAGCTGAAATTGACTATCGATAAAGATGATATTTCAAACACTAATAAGCCCTAGTTTCTTGTTAAAAAATGCATGCCAAAGGTCATCACCCAGGGCAGATACCACTCACTGCACTTTATTATAACACAACTCAGCCATCTTGCGGATATTCCTCCTCTAAAGCACACAAGGTAGTGCTATATTTATTTAAGTAGCTTTTTTTACTTAACCTACACAGGAAAAAGGTAAAATTAGACCCACAATTCGTACCTAAACTTAAACATGCTTTGGCTGAAAGATGGACAAACTTGAAAAATGGTGGGATTTTTGGAAGCCCTTTATGGCAAATTTTTATCCAAGATGAAAAGATAGCCAAATATGGCTAATCGCTTATGAAAAGTACATTTAGCAGGACAAGAAGTAGTAGATGGTTTTACCATTGCCCAGGGCAGATACCACTCACTGCACTTTACCATGGCGGCTCAGTTCCATGTGGGATGTTTTCCGTTTAGAGTGCGGTTGCTGGTACCATATGTTTTTGTAGCTCTCTGCTTTTAAGTGGCCGTTAGTTGGTTCCTTTCAGGCACTTCTTCCGACCTTGCTCAGAGTGAATTTTGATAAAAAAAAATTCGCCGAAGTGTCCCTGTTCTTGCCTTGAGTAAAGTAAATCTCAATATATAATTGTGAAAGAATTCCTGAAATTCACTCACCGCCTCACTGTCTATATGCACTGTCAAAATACTGTGGCTCCGGCTTGAATGTTCGTTCATATTGTGCGCGGCTACGGAGCGATTTTTCATTCCGTCTTCTAAAACGTTCATGAGTTCTTCCAAATCTTCAATTTCTCGAACAACAAGGTTTTCAACGTAAAATCCTGTACTTTTTGACCATCGTACCTGCACTATGTCGTAACCGTATGGGTTGAGCAGATCTTGGACCTGAGGAAAAACAGTAAAATTGTGAATGATGTATTAATATTATTTATGTACAGAATTGTTCTTTTGTATGTATATATGTTTTTTCGTCTCAAGAAAAAACAGTATATATTAAAAATTAAATTGAGTTTTTTTTTTTCAAAGAGCTACTAAGCGAAAAATATCCCAAACAGAACTGAACCGCTATAGTAAACTGCAGTGAGTGGTATCTGCCCTGGGCAATGGCAAAATCATCTACCACTTCTTAAGTTATATTCAAGTTATATTGAGACAGGCTATACGCACAAGACGTTCATTTTGAATGTATAAAAAAACTGGCTTTAAAGTTTGAATTTGATACTTTTGAAGCTTTAAGCAGCAAAATGAGGCTTTAGAGGAAAACATAATTCAGAATCCCACAATTTTGAAATACACAGGAATTTTGGAAAATAGGGCATGGCAATTCGATTCGGTGATTCGAAGCACAATATATTCGAATCAATTGTGAATCGGTCATGGGAACAAATACTTGGCTGAATGGACTAGAATTTTCATTTTTAACGACAAAATGCAATAGATTTTGGTCAAAATATTTAGTCGTTAAAATTGTTGCTCTTAACATGTAGAGTGTGAATTGAAAATACACAATAAACTATAAATTTATTAATTCTCACAATTAAGACAAGTTGTAATCTTGAAAATGGGATAAAAAATTATTCGAAATCAAATTTCGGATTCCATTCGATGTTGCCCAGCCCTAGTAAAGTACCTGTTCATTATAAATCTCCATATACGAAGCTCTCATGGTGAACTGGGAGTCATTTTTTTGGAACGCCTTGTCAATCAAGTACGCGAAACTGTACTGCATCAGCCCATAGTTATCTGGATGCCTCAGAGAATCTGTGTCATGTTGCTTGCTGGTCTCTTCCTGAAAGATGAAGATTTTTTTTTAATTCTGAGCAAGGCCTAAAAAGAACCAACTAAAGGCCACTTAATAGCAAAGAGCTAATGAAAGATGTAGTACCAGCAACTGTAAGCGGAAAACATCCCAGACACAACCGAACCACGATGGTAAAGTGCAGTGAGTGGTATCTGCCCCGGACAATAGTAGAACGATCTACCACTTCTTTGCTTCCATTTAGTCGCCTCTTACGACACACAGAAAATCTGTTAGGGCTATTCTAAAGCCTGTTGCTATTTATTTCGGTAGGCAACTCTCGGCCATTTTGAATCAAGATTCAGATGATTAAAATACTGGGATGATTTGGTATGAATCGGCAATGGTTTTGATCCTAATTTTCTTCACAGAACACATATTAAGTATAAGCAACTTATGGACAGTACCTAGATGGTGCAATCAATGGCTCAGGATAAAAAAAACAGTGCTTATGGTGATATGGTTCTTGAAGGAAGCTAGATAGATACTCTAGCATTTTTATTCTTTAGCGTGTGAGTAGCTGGCATTTTGCAACTTTGCTGTTAGAATTTAACAAATTTTAGTGTAAGCTGGTGGTGTGAAAGCCTGTCTGGTTGGCAAAAAAGAAGTGTCTGTTGTGATCGAGAAAACACACTTACCGGTGTCACTGGCCCAGTCATTGTGTAAGATTTCCCTGATCCTGTTTGACCGAAAGCAAACGCTGTGCATGCGTATCCACTCAGTGCCATGTCAAGAAGTCTTTGGATGTCTGCGGAGAAAAAAAAATTTCCAATCTATTTTTTATTGGGCCTAGTCAAATGATTAAAACAAAAACTTCTTTTCTAATATCAAGAATATCCATAAACAAGTTGCTTGCTAACTTGCCCTACTTTTTTTTTGTCTTTGTTGAGTTTATTTCATAGCAGTATTGGTGATTTTGAACTCTTTATACAGTTTGATTCCGACCAGACACTCAAAAAGCAATTAAACAATTTTGCCAAATTTTACAAAAATCTGAGGGTGAACCCAGCTCTGTGTCATAACTTAAGGTCAAACGTACCACAATTCTCAAACACTTCTCGTTGACTTGAAAGAGTCTCAAACACTGCATTGAATGCAAATGATTTCTTTTGCCCGGCCTGACTTTCAACCTGGGAAATAACAGTTCAAATTAAGTTCGATTCATAATATACATTGGGCTTGAAAATATATTCATAGCTAGGGTGCCGCATTCATTGTTTATTAGATAGACATTTTGGGATAAATGTACTGAAAAAAATAAGACTTTGGACTAATCATCAGCATTTTACAACACTTATTTAGTGCTAGTCATGTTGTTATTTAGTTGAGGCATTCTATGAGTTTTATTCAAATATTGTTTAATTTTCTCGAATTTATTAAAATTTATAAAAATGCACAATATCTTTTTGATTATTTTGTCTTGAATCATGATTGTGCTGCAGAATAAACTTTTGTTACTTTCTTCAAATGTTTCTTTGAAACTTATTCCGTGGCACGTTTTAAACTTTATTTTGGGGTTTGTTTTCTTTCGTGATAACTTTGTAATGTGATATCTTTATTTGTGTCGACAGAGGTGTCGAAATAAACTATGTCCCAAACTCCATCATCATTTCACGATTCCATATGACTTGTGGGAGCCTGATAAATTGATACAACGATTGATATTAAATATTTTGCAACTTACAAACATTCCTCCATTTCCAGGAAATTCGATAGATTCTTGATCTTTTCTTGCAATTTCCTGTGGATTCAGTGGACGCACTCTGAAATAGAAGACGGCAAACTTTACTATCACAAATTGGTAAAAAAGGTGAGTTATTTGAAAAGATGTTGAGCTGAACTTCACGATTCAACATAGCATATAAAATTATATTTCGCCGCTTCAGATCATTGCACTGATACCTCAGAAGGAGCATTATGGATGTTTTTTTTTGGACTTTTTTACCGCTTAGATCGCAGTTGCTTGTGATACATTTTTTAGTGCAGTCAGTGGTGGTGGAAAAAATTAGGGAGGGGGGTCGATGATCTGAAAAACATATTTTGATGATATAATTTGTAAAACGCAGAAACAAAATAATTTGTGCTGAAGGCGCACAAATAATAGTGATATTTTACAATTTTATCCTAGTTTTTGCTGATTTAGGGCAAGGTTGGATCCTCCCAATGTTTGGCATTGGTAGCTGCTGACATTGTCGACTGTATGGTCATTTTGTGATTATCCTGTCTAGTATAAGCAAATGTATATCGTATCGTAATTGACAATTTTTGCCGCAATATTTTTGCAAATTAGTTTCATTGTGATTGTCTTTTCATTTGTTGTTTTGCTTAATTAGCTGATAAAAATGGGTGACCAGCTCAATCGGTAAAAGTTTTTGGAATACGCTTCGCGAATCTCTGATCGTCATGACGCGAGTTCGAATCCTGTGAGGATTGATGATCATATGCCAGGTCTGCTGGACGTCTCGCCGGTGCACTGTGGTTCACGTAAGCACTGCTTGCAGCTTCCTGCACCAAGTCCAAGCACATGCAAATGAGAAATATGATAATCCCAAAACCTTCACCCCGATTCGGAACTGGTATCTGAACAAGAGGTCGTGGTTCGCCATATGGTTTAACTAAATTATCGGCTTTCCTTTCTAGCAGAATAAAAGTGAAATCCTTCCCTATCCTAAAATACTCCTTGTTTGGTAGATTGAGTTTCTGCGTTCCCGTTAAAAATAAAAATCCGATAACTCTCAGATTTAACATGGTTACCTTGCTACTACATGCACAGGACTTCCCTCTGTTTCTGCTGAATCCACGGAAGATGGTTTTCTGGAAATTGGAAAAAAATTGAAGGAATTGTTATTGTAAAAGGATTCGTTATCTGAGACTCGTCTTAACATCCGTGACTCGTATTTCCTCCATATTATGCGACTTTTCACACCAAATGGAAGAAGCAGGACTTGTGTTATCAATAGATAATTCATTAATATTCAGCACAGTGACGTAAGCAAGGTAAGTGATATGTGACCGGTGGTGGACAGGGGATTTATTTTACTTGGAACTGAACGGTTTTTTGGTGGAAAGACAATTTGACATGGTGACTCGTGCATTATTGTGATTATTTTGATTTTCAAATTGAAAATTATCTGTAATACAAAGCTTTGCAGTTCCTTTATACTGTATTCAATACTGTTTCAGCTACTTATATAATGCCTTGGTAGCACAGTCAAGCTTCAATCAATAGCACAGAATGACACTTGGATCATGCTGAACAAGGCCCTGTACCGGCGACCACTTATAGACGGACAGGTTTAGTGTCGGAAAAATATGATCTTTTCCTGTTCGGCTTAGTCTACCCAAGTAATTACACCTAGAGTGGTGGGCATGGATTAAAGAGCCAGACTCGCAGTGACTCGAGCCCGAGATCTTCAATCCGTGATGCCAACATGTTTAACCACTAGGCCATCGCGCCCACAAAACTTTTACAGATATTGTTACTATTAGCCTTGATTCAGTAAATTTCGACATGTACGTATATGAGCCACGGATGGATAGACACCGCAAAAGCGCGGTTCCTCTCTGGTGATATTTGTGAAGGATTCTCAGCTCTGACCATCAGAATGTTTGTGTACTTTTTAGGTTATCTTGTTTTTTTGATAAATTGCACTTGGTTTTAATACATAAATATTCATCACTTTATTGATTTCGTGTTTTTGATGTGAGGTGGTGTTACTTCCACTAGTGAATTTAGGGAGAGCTACAATGCCCGACCCTGCTCTCAATGACCTCGGCGCACGATCATATTGACTATAATTTCGCGCTTAAAACGAAAACGTTTTTCGTGTCACCAGAGGTAAGAAAGTTTTTTTTGACTTCGCCCTCTACAACAACACAGATATCGTGACAAAAAGCAAACCGACATCACGATTGAATTTAGATCCACAATTTTTAAAGGATTCTCGATTTTTTTTAGGTCACAAAATTATAAATAAATTCACGCTGACAACTTTTACTATTCCGTACTTGTTATTATCTACAACACAATCCACCTGTCTGTGACATCATAATTCATTCGAAATATTCAATTGTTAAATCACAATAAACAAAAGAAATCGAAGAAAACAAAATTCCACTTCACGATAAACTATTGTTCGCGCATAATCGGTCGAAAAATAATTGTTTGTTTGAAAACAATAGGAAGGCGACAGGGCGGTCCTAACTAATAGAATCTCTTCTGAATGTCACCTGCCGAGTATCCACTTAGTTGTAAAAACATTTCTGCGTCTAGATAAATGGTTTCTTTCAAGATCAATTTGTTTGTCGAACCGAATAATTGCCACGTTAAATATCTTTAGTTCAGGAATTATTATTTATATAATATCCCAAGCAACATACTGTTAGAATACCGATTTGTTTTTATCCATTGTACAAAAGCAGGAAAAAAACATAATTTTTAACGTCGAAAGTCTTTCAAAGATTGGCGGTTACATACCTTTCCACCAAGATACTGAAATGTGGTTTCGATGGTTTTGCTGGGGCAGGTTGTGCGACGTTTTGCTGAGCCTCTTCCTCTCCCACCTCCTCCTGACTTTCAGTCGCCGATTCTTCTGGATCCTGATTTTCTTTGGTGTCTTTCATTTTGTAATTCCTGTTATCCAGCCCAGGATTCAGCGTTTGTATAATCCGTGTATTTATGAATGCTTACAAGGTTTTATGGTTTTCTGTAAAAGAAATATATCATGTAGAAGGGCTGGGCTATTCTGTTCGGGAATTCGAATCGCTTCGAAGTTCAACTGCTTCCAATCAGTCGCGAATCGTTCATAGGAGCAAAAACTTGTTGAATGAACTAAAATTTCAATTTTTAACAACAAAAATTGTTGTCCTAAGTGCGAAATAAATATAAATTTATTGATTTTCGCATTGAAGAAAAGTTGTAATATTGAAAATGGGATATTTGTAATTTACATGGAATTTATGATTCGGTTCGAAAAAGATATTCCAATCATATTCGAATTCCAAATGATTCGGTTTGCCTCGCCCTAATACCATGTGAATATATACTGGGATTAGGCCAGCCGGACCGAACTTGGAGTGAAAACCCCAAGCTTTAAAAAAATATTTTAAAAAGACTTCATTTTAGGTGCTGCATCGCATTATTTTATATATCCCGAACATTTTTGGCCCGAAATAGCGATTTTTTTCTTCAAATATCAAACGCACGGGCGCTTTTGACACGAAATCTCATTTTCTAGATTTTTTGTTGTCAAAGTTGAGATTATGCTATGGGGTATAAAATCTAATATATATCGGGATATTGCTTCTGTATCCTATAATAATTCTATTTATAAATTTTTTCTATAGCCACTTCTTAGAGTGGATCACCCTGTCCAAGGCCATGTAACTGCGGTCACTTATAGACGGTCAGGGTTACAATTGCTGGAAAGATATGATCTTCCCCTGTTCGGCTTAGTCTACCCAAGTTATTACACACTGGATTGAATGGTGGGCATAGATGAAGAAGCCTGGCTCGCCGGGACTCGAACCCGAGATCCTCAGCCTGCGATTCAAATACCGTTCAAACTAAACTATAAAGACAACCTTGGATGTGCCGTCTTTGTTAATCCTGCCCCAGCGTTAATGACAATAATTCGACGAGAAAATCAAACAAGAACTCGGAACGCAAATAATAGTTTAAAAATACATTACAACTTATTTGCATTGACCTCATAGGGCGATAAAGCTGTTAATGAGATTTCGAAGTATCGCTTAGTGAACTGTAAAACCTTTTCATTATTGTGTTTTCCATATTTGAAGTTAGCTATCAGCGAGGTCGGAAGCAGCACCGTAAACGAGACCAACTAACCGCCACTCAATTGACGAAGAAATATATAAAAAACATTACCAGCAACTCGCATGTTGTCACAGGGTTATGCAGTAAATAAGATGTATTTCCTGATATTTATTTTTGTTCAATGTAAGGGCGAAAGTAACCATTAAAATGAACCAACTAGCATCACAGTCGCCTACATGGTAAAGAGTCGCTTCAAGATGCAGCCAGCTGGCAATATTCCAGGTGACTGAACCACTATAATACAGTACGGCTAACAATATCTGCCCTGGGCGACAGTATTAACATCTATCGCTTTATTTTTTTTTCCTTTAAAGCACATAGGGGGTGAGTACTGACAGAAAAAAACACATTGTTCGATATTCATGGAAACCACGGGCATAAAAAAACGATGGATTGCGCTTCGCCGGTGCGATTCGTTTTTGACCCATATTTTGTGGCTTGCATAATTATAAGAAGCACCCTACACTCTAACAAAAGTACAGTAAATTTACTGGTCATTTGCAGTAATTGTAAACTTACTTTCAGAATTTAAAACCGTCTCGTTGACGAGATTTATGCCAAATTACTATCGAAGAACGGTTATTTTACTGAATTTTATAATAGACCAATAGTTCATATATTTTGCCTGCGATATGTTGATCTTAAAAGGACGAAACAAATGAATAAAACAGTGAATACATAAAACAGTCCAAAAATGCATGTTTGCATTGACGCAGCAAGATTTTCTGTCTTTACGTTTCAATATCAGGTAGCTTGCACTTAACCCAGTAGCTAAACGTGTATTGCCTAAGATTTGGACGGCGCATTGTTTATTTTTCCTAGAATCAAAAATGTTTTCGCGGGCATTCGTAACACTCTCACCAATACCATAGCTTTTTATTGTCTTTTTCCCAAGAGCTGAATTGTCCCAACTTACTCGGTAACTCTAATTTATAATTTTCGGCTGAAGGAGGGAACTTAATAAAAATCAAGATATTGATATAGGCGGAATATTCGCGCGTATCACAATCAAAAAATATGGAGAAATTTCACGCTTTTACGTTGGTCCGCAACTTTTGCGTAAAACGCACTTTACGTTTACATTGCATTTTTGCTGCCTCCCCAAAATCCCAGACCCTCCGCGGCCGCGTTACAGAAATAAATTTGTGAAGTGTGAAGCTGACTTTTAAACTCCTTGCTTTCAATATTGTCGCTTCTTTAATATCCGCAAATAGAACCATTCAAATTCACACGCCCATGCTACTGTAATGTTCTGTATCCAGGCCATCAACCAAATAACGTGTTCAAACCTGCTGGCTTCAAAAGTAGATACAATCAAATGAAAACAAAAAACTACATCGTCTGCCATAGTAATAAATCCTCGTAACTTGCACCATGAAAATTTGACGACCTTGAAATGAGTCCCAGACGCGGTATATACTGGGATCAAAACCTTTATCAGAGACTAGATATGAGTGGACATGATGACAGAATAATCACTGCTGCAGACGAAACGTTACTGAAGGAAAAAAGTGCTGAACAAGACTCCTCAATTTCAATTATATCGCTTTTTACTCCCTTTTCCATGAATAAGACCATTCAAATTCACACCTGTCTCTATCCTGCACTGGATATAGCGTTTAAACAACTAAGCAGAGCAAGGTTGCATCAAAAGTTGTTCCTATCAACAAAAACAGTAAAATACATTATCTGCAATAGTAATAAGCACTCAGAATTTATACGATTAAAACTTAACATTTTCAAATCATAGATAGCCGGGGCATTCTAGGCGCGGTCTATGTATGATTAAAAGATTTTTCAAGAAAACTTGGGCTCACATTTCCAAAAGAAATGACTTTGAAATTTCATATATTTTACTGTAGTTTCACCACGCTTCAAACATCATGTCGTACCTTGTACATTGCCTAATTAATTATGAAGTCACAATGGCTTAACAAACACGCGAACGACAGAACAAATAAGTTTTATTGTTGGACAACAAGCGTGGGCGCATGAAAAATAAATGTTTTCTCACTTGGGAAATATTAAGTTTGTTTTCTGAGAATTTATATTTTATTGCATTTGCTCAAAGAAAAGTTTCAGATTCTTCTTCCCAGCTATATAACGGTTATATCACTGAAGAACATACTAAAATCGCGTATGACCGCTAACGTATCTAGATGGCAGCCCTCCTCCCTGGCCGAATATATCTTAGAATGCCCTTTTAAGTGCTTGAAGCCTGAAAAATCTATAAATTTTATCTTATGATATCATTATTTGACCCCAAAAATTCTTCGAATTTGCCCCCCCCCCCCCCCCCCTTTTCAGAGTTCTAAATACGCCATAGCGTGTTTCTTTTTGATATTCAGAGCAGGCACCCTTTACTGCACTCAATTATAGTGGCTTCCCGCTTGAATTGCAATTGTAGGTACAAAATTTATTGCTCTTCGGAATAAAAGCGGCCGCAAGTCGACATTAAATTTTATAATGTTTGCTCAAACTAAAGTTTCGAAGACTTCTTCCCAGCTATATGCCGGTTGCCGCACTGAAGAACCGAATTCAACCTGCTAAAATCACTTATTTCTGTTTTGAAATCCAGAGCAGATCCGACTTATTGCACCCTCTTATAAAGGTTCAGTCCTGTGCGGGATATTTTCTACTCAGGGTGCGCTGCTGGTATTACTTTCATATTGCTTTTTGTCATTTAATAGGCTATAGTTGCTTCCTTTAGTTGCTGATTCCGCATCGCGCCCGACATTTGTGCGATAATTTGTTGGTGCTTAGAACACCATTTCGGACCTTTGTCAAGTCGTCCATCTCATATCCATGATGCCCGCGAGAGAAGGGGGTTATTTCTTTCGGCGCTTAGAGCATCCGAGGCCCTTTCGTGATATGGTTTTCTTTTATGTAAAAAATCATTCAAATTTGAAAACTATGGAGCTGTTTCATCGGGTGATAGCAGTCGGTAGGGAATTAAAAGCATCGACACGGGTTCCTATCTGTTATTCATCGCCTTACGCAAAATTAAGGAGGAATTTGGAATCAATTTTATTTTCTTCAAAATTACCCAAAATTTTTAATGTAAAGTAAATATTACATCGTATTGTTCGGCGACCAAAATGATGCAGAATCGCTTTTAATAGACCCGTTTATTAACTTTCAAAATGAAAGAAGTTGGACAAAGGTTCAATTTCGAAAGTAAATATCTGTTTTATGTCAGAGCAAATGTTTTCTGACATATCAACAACGTAAGAATAATCACAGCCGCTAAATCTACTAAAGCGGATTTTATTATTTCATATATAAATTGAAAATATTGATCATGATTTTTACCAAAGATGCTACACATGTGTATAAAATTTTCTGGGGCGGTCCATCTGTGGCGTATGCTTGATACAGTGTATTAATCGTCGTGATGTCAACATTGTACACCATGACAAAATTACAGTAAATTTACAGTTTATTTGCAGTAATCGCACATTCTGAAAATTGGAAATCGCTTTATTAATGAGATATATGCCTGATGTGTTGATGAACCGCACCTAGGCGGTACGTTTCATCAAAAGCCCATAATTGGTCGAAACATTTTTTCGATATGACCAAGTAAAATTGCTATCAAAGAGCAGTGGCATTACTGTAGTTTTATCTCAGTGTAAACGTAAATCACAACCAATGAATTAATAAACCAGACTCGCATATGTATTGCACTCACGGGCGATGGTAGAGGGGCATGATGAAGAGGACAGATTTTAATCTAAAATTCGCGCATAATAGGCAACATTTTTGAGTGCTTTCTTTGTTTCATCTTGTACCGACCATACACCCTCTGAACTATATTATCACTCTTTTAGAGAAAAATTTCCATCTCAAATCCAATTTAGACATATTTTTTAGTGAATCTAATTGCTCAACTGGTGCTGTGCAAACGGTATTTTATATTTTGCCAACGTTTCGAATGTCTATACAGACGTTCTTCATCAGGGCAATGGAATGGTTAAGTCATCAACAATACTGTAAAGGGGGACGTTCTAAAATAAGCTAGTAAATAAAAGATAAAATACTCTAAATTCTGAGTAAAAAGAGACATAAAAGGCTAAAGATAAATGTCTAACCTTATCTAGACATTTATTAGACATTAGACTACTCTTTTTACTCAGAATTTGGAGTATTTTATCTTTTATTTACTAGCTTATTTTAGAACGTCCCCCTTTACAGTATTGTTGATGACTTAACCATTCCATTGCCCTGATGAAGAACGTCTGTATAGACATTCGAAACGTTGGCAAAATATAAAATACCGTTTGCACAGCACCAATTGAGCAATTAGATTCACTATGAATTTCCCTGATGATGCGTCGATGAGACGCGGTCCATCTGTGTCTCGAGCTTCACAAAGTAAAATGTCGGACGGGTAATATTCCCTTCAACGAAAGATATCACAAGCCGGAATGTTTATTTCTGTAATAACGGAAATCACTAATTTGATTTTCCATTTTGCGGGACTTTGTGATTGGATTACGAGTCACGATATCCTCTGCCCTTTATTATGACGTTATAAAACGGTGAATCGTCCTTGTATTGTGAGTCACAATGATATTTGAAACCTAAATATTTTGTCATCCACTGTTTTGTGGAAACACCAGCAACACGGATTTATGATTTTTTGTGTTTATATTTTCCCCTAGCGTTCGTCGGGTTGTACGCGGCTATTTTGTTATCGGCCAGCGTCGGTCGTTCTTAATGTACCATTGGTCCATTATTGACCTATGACAATGTTATACTTTTCAGTCGCTAAATTAAAATATTTTACACCACAAATTGATATGTTGATATTGCTTCCCGACCGAAGCATTTTCAACTCTGCCGAGCAAAGAATGAACAATTTAACCAAATTGATGCACCAAAAACGATCAACAAAGAAAATAAAGTTCCTGAACCAGTCGTGTATAGCTAATAATATAATAAAAATCTTTTCGCGGAGACTTCACATAATCGGTGTTAGCTAACCATAACCTATTTTAAGTCATCAAGGATGCCAATCTCCACGTTTTACTCAATTTGTTTCCCATTTGAACCCCCCAAAGGTCGTGCTGCACCAACGGCTTAATGATCCTAATTAAAATATCTAATTTTCAGAGGTAACGAGTTGATATTGAGCGTCAATCGGCGACTCATATACATCACAGAATTTTTTAACAAAAAATTTTCTGCCTGTGAAGAATTTTTTTTTCTATTGAAATTCGCTCGGAGCAAGGCCACAGGAGACTAATCAAACTTGAATTTTTTCAACCTAAAACCACTAAAGTGCAAAGAGGAATGGGAACCAAGGAACCCCCATCCCTGATGGATGGCTATTAATGCGAGTTTTAAACCCTTGTAGATCAACACGATCAGGAAATCATTTTGTGACATTGTGGAACCTCCACAGTGAATAGGTGCGAATTGGTATTCTTGGTGCTGGGTCATTCTTCACTCCCTTCTGCCCCAAAGCTTAAGGTAGAAAAAAAAGTCCAGTACGCCTATGAATTGAAAATAAAATTTTGAATCGTTAAAAAACAACCTATCCCTCCGTCTCTACGTGTCATGTACTGAGCGATGTCGCCCAAAAAAATAGGAAAATATCAAACTATTTGGTGTGCGACAATAATAGAAAAGCATTGTACCGTTCCACCGAATTTCCAACACACTGACTACGGTATCGTTCACTCGACTAAATAGTACCATCACCATATATTATTTTTTCCAAGTAAATATTTTTACACCATTTCTAAAACTGATTCCGCATCCTAATACTAATCGCCGAGAGTCCACTGCTTATACGTATAATAAAAACATGAACAGAACAAAGATCTCAAAATGGAAAACAGCCATTTTTACAATTTTTTAACTATTCTAGGTCCGCAAAGCATACCGGTAACTTATATAATTAACACTGCCTCTCACTACAGTACCGTAAGCGTGGCGCAAATTCCTTTTCTGGCACGCTTACACAATCCATAGTAACCGCTCTTTGCTAGCCTGGCTCAAATTTCTGTTAAAACGAAAACTAATTAAATAAAAAGGTAAAAATGACCACGTTTTACTACAAAATGTTATTAAGCAGGCTACCTCGTTTCCGCGGATTTAGAAGATAAATTGACTGCACCTTGTCGTAGCTATCAGCCTACATCCCATTCCATCTGAATCGATGTTCTGTGAGGTCATTTCTTCAAAATAGACCATCTAAATTACTCTTGAATGGCCAGAAATTACCGGTTTTTCTTGAATCATCCATTAAACACCTAATAATGCAATGTTATTACCTTCTCATATTACTCTGGCTTCTTGACACAGGGTTTTGTGAACGAACAATGTGTTTTATTTTGTACGATTGTGATGGAACAAGCTTCGTGTGCTCCGAAGACAATGCTTCATCAATTGTTGTTTAAAACCGGGATTCAAAGGGGCTACCGTTGGCGGTATAGGGCGCTCATGAATTTTTTGATTACATGTATGTCCTTGATTCAGACGTACAATTAGCATTCGAAAACTTCGGAATTTCGCCCGCACATCCACGAACTTTGGTTATCTGGATTTCATTGCCTCTATACTGCTTTCCAGATCGTGTTGATCTACAACATGACTTTAAAATTCTTTTATGTGAATTCCTCAGCCCTTCTTTAGGCCGAGGATGCATTTTCACGAAAATATAAAAAGCTTAGCTCAAAATTATGTGAGTTTTCTTAAAACTGCCCCCGCAGAGTTTAAATCATTGGGCAAATAGAGGCCTGTCAGTAGCGTATCAAGTGGACACGAGGGCACTTGCCCCGGGGAATTAGGGGTGTAAAGAAACGCAGCAAAACGCTACTTTTGAATGGTTATTCAGGTTGAACTACAAAAAATAGCAAAATTTTCGCGCGCCTCCGCCACGCATATGTTGTGTAAGCTAGCTCGTGTCGTTTCGCTTTTAATATGAGAGCTTGAACTTCATTTTCATACAATTTGCGCGCGCCTCCGGTCGCCTAATTACTAATTTTTACTTATTAATTTTGCTTATTTCTCCCTAAGGTGAAAATTATTAAATCTTTTGATACATTTGATTCCATTCTCAAAATATTTCGTGCGCCTCCGGCTAGCTCATTTTTGGATCTCAAGATATTTCCTGGACCCGCCACTAAGGCCTTCTATAATGAACTTTTTACTTTGGATATCGTCACCGCCATACATGGCTCATTGAATACAACGTCTTGTTAATTTGTCACGTCGAATGTAACGGGTGAAATATAATGAATGGAAAATGACATATCGTAACAAAGTGTTTAGATAAGTTAGGATGTTGTTTCGCGTCAAAAGTCCTTTGGTACATGCGTCAGCACTCGGTTCTCGCCTTTCAAACGCGTTCCTTTTCAACTCGAATGTCGAAACTTTCCGAATACGCTATGTAGGGGTGGGTATTTTTTTCGGCGATTCGAAGCACAAATTATTCGAATTAATCGTGAATCGTTCATAGGAACAAAAACTTGCCAAAAGAACTAGAATTTTCATTTTTAACGACAAAACGCTAACGATTTCGGTCAAGTTTGACCAAATCGATTGCATTTTGTTGTTAAAATATGAAAATTGTTGCTCTTAGACATGGAGTGTGAGTTGAAAATACATTATTAACTATAAATATTTTTATTTTCACATTGGAGACAAGTTGTAATATTAAGAATGGGATATATGTTATTTCCATAAAATTTATGATTCGATCCGATTCGACAAAATTATCCAAATGAGATTCGAATTCTAAATGATTCGGTTTTGCCCAGCCCTAATTGTAATGTTAAGCAGAGGCGTGAATTTTGCATACGAATAACAGGAATCGAATTCACCGAATCGAATTCACCGACCCTAATTATAACGTCACATTTATTCGACGAGCAGCATAAAAGTTGACCAAATCATTTCAAGTTGTTGTATGGGCCTACTTAAATTTTAAAAAAAAAGTTTCTAGTATAAAATACCACTTTCTAGTAGCAAAGTTTCGCAATAAAAATGATAATTTGCAATTAGATACATCAGTCACGTGTGTCGTAACAATAAAAATATAAAACAAACATTATTTCCAAACAATAGATGGACGGGTGGCGGTATGTAATCTGATACTTAAGAAATATTAAGGCGGGATTTTTCTGATGTCGGGACTCAGAAGTGTCCTAACGTATTTCCTGTCGCAAGAGGCCCCTTAAGGCCGCAATACACGTTGAAAAACATAGCGAACCGCATGAAGAGCATTGCGCTCGCGTAAAACGCTAGGGTGAAATGAAACAAACCTAGAAACAACGCAACCTACGCACACGTGTAGTGTGGCCTAAAAAGGGAACAAAGAAGCGATTTTATCATCGCCCAGGGCAGGTACCACTGACTGCACTTTGCTACGGTAATTTAATTCTATATGGGATATTTTATTCTGCAGTAGCTTTTTGACATTTGAGTGGCCGTGAGCTGGGCAAAACCGAATTATTTGGAATACGAATCCTTTTCGAATAATTTTTATCGAATCCCTAATTTCATGTAAATAACAAATATCCCATATTACTTTTTAGTTTCCATCATGGTTATCAAGAAATTGTTAGTTTATAGTGTTCTTTCAATTATCTATACTATCATTGTTTAAGCGCAACAATTTTCATATTTTAACAGCAAAGTGCTATCGATTTTGGTCTATTTTGACTAAAATCGATAGCATTTTGGGTAAAAATGAAGATTCTAGTTTATTTGGCAAGTTTTTGTTCCTGACCGATTCATGATTGATTCGAATAAATTGTGCCTCGAATCGATTCATTCGAATTACCGAATCGAATTACCTAGCCCCACCGGCAACCCTAACCACCCAGAGCATATATCACTCACTTCACTCTAATACGGTTCGTTCGTATATAAAATGTGTTTGTTAAGGGCGCAGTCCTGCTGGTTATCCTTTTAATGTAGTTCTTTGCAGTGTCAGTGGTAACGTCAAAGGTAAACTGTGAAGCAACATCACCCAGGGCAAATATCACTCACTGCACTCTAATATGGCCCGTTCGTTTATTTGTTTTTTTGTTAAAAGGCGCAGTTCTGCTGGATTTCCGTTTAATGTAGTTATTTGCAATGTCAGTGGCAACGCCAAAGGGAAACTGTGAAGCGATATCACCCAGGGCAAATAACACTCACTGCACTCTACTGCGTTTCGGTTGTATGTGGAATTTTTTCGTTTAGGGTGCAATTCTGCTGGATTTCCATTTTTCCATCTTTTTTTTTAGTGGTAAATATCGTAAGACGTGGTAGGCAGAATGTAGAGAAAGGGAAGCATAAAGGGGATCGAGATATTCTCCTATCTGCACTGTCAGTGAAAGCAAAACGGAATAATTTGCCTACGTTTCGAAATTCTATATAGAAAATCTTCTTCATAGAATTTCGAACGTCGGCAAATTATTTCATTCTGCTTTCATCGACTTCGCATATCAATTCAGAACTATGAACATACCTGTTGGCGACTACGGGTAAGAGAGATCTTCACCTAGGGCAGATATCCTTCCCTGCACTAGTATTTATTATAAGGGTTCATGTACGTGTAGAATATTTTTCGTTAGAGCGAGGTTGCTGGTTTTCCGTTTCATGCTTTTCCTTCCATACCAAAGGTCGTTTTTTATTTGCTGCTCTCAAACTTTAGTAGAACGGCGACGGATATAAGGTTGTGTAGAGGATACCCCCCCCCCCCCCTCCCACCAAATCTTGAAATCCTGGAAATATAATAGAATCACAGAAAAGCGCCAAAAACTTCGAAATGTGGCATTTAGAACTCTGAATGAAGAACATATTTATTTAAAAGTACTGTTAATTATAAAAGAATACAGTCGGTGTGTATATACCCTAGGCGACAGTAAAATAATCCATAACCTATTAATTTTCTCATGAGCCACAGCATCGGCGGCGCTATTCGTTAGTGACCCTTAGCATGAACATGTCCCGACGTTTTATTGGTTTGAACAACCTCTAGAAATGTCAAAATTTACAGTGCCTTGGCGTCACCCAGCGGCATCCACTGTGTGATTTTTTTTATTCAAAGAGGTTCCTTTCTGCTCCTGAAAACTGAAATAGATAGATAGAACAGATACACAGTCACCACAAAGGTCCGCGCCCGACGGTTGTTGGGTATAAGACCCCCGGTAGGTTCAAGGACAGACTACAGCAAATAATTCGGAAAACCTAAAAAAAAACGCCAGGAAAAGATAAAACAAATATATTGCACAGTTTAAAGTATTTCACTTCTTTTGTTCGATTTTAATGGTAGCAACAATCAGGTTTTTGGAGGGGAAAGAGGGATTGGGCATACCACCGCGGACCTCCCCAGTTAGGAAAATTGTTTTAATCCGTCTTTTGTCATGTATGAGTCACTGATGCATCGCGCCGCCGAGGCGCGATCCATTAGTGACTCGTACATGGCTAGGCCTTCTGGCAATTCGATTCGTTGATTCGAATCGATTCGAAGCACAACCAATCCGAATCAATCGTGAATCGTTCATAGGGAACAAAAACTTGTTAAGTGAACTAGGATTTTCATTTTTAACGACGAAATGCAATGATTTTGGTCAAATTCAACCAAAATCGATTATATTTCGTCATTAAAATATGAAAATTGTTGCTTTTAGTGTGGATTTTCACAATGGAGACAAGTTGTAACAATAGAAATGGGATATTTGTTATTTAGAAAGAATTAGTGATTCGATTCGAGAAATTTATTCGAATCAGATTCGAATTCCAAGTGATTCGGTTTTGCCCAGCCCCATACATGACAAATGAAAATCTCGTATTTAAAACACAATAAAATTATGTACGGCCCATGTATAATCGACAACACAAATTCCTACTTTGTTTACCTCCTTAAATGTAGTTAATTATTTGCCAGTTGTATCTCTGCGGGATTCGTCATGTAAACAAAACTGTCAATACACTGGTAACGGCGCCTATGCAGTGTTTACAGATAGTTAAGCTAGTCGGTTTCTGGGGAACAGATTTAGCCGATTTAACTTAGACAGGGGTTTTATTCAGCAAAAGTCTCATCGAATTTTTGCAGTTTACATTTACTTGAATATTTTTCTACTAATAATATGAAAATAATTCTATTTTCAAAGTTTCATTCCTTTTTTACGAAATTGAATAAGATTTGATTTGAACTAGAGGAAATATCTGAAAAACCGGCCTGGACAAAATCCTTGTTTTGGAAATTTGATGCAGTTCTAATAGATTCCTGTTGCGTCGCGTGTGTCAAGTTCGTTTTCGGACTTTGAGAGCAAACATTTTAAAATTATCCTGCTATTTGGTGATTTTTTATGGTAAATTTTTGTCAATTTTATTGCGTTCAGTCGTAAAATTAATTACACAGTTATTTCGTTCTTGTTTAGAGTTGCTCGAATTTGAACAACGAATGTGTGGTTTCGTCAAATGGTATCTTAAAACAGTTGGGAATGATTTTTTTAAATAAAATCATATTCGGAAAGATTCGATTCGAAATTATTTTATTGAAAATTCGATTCGGAAATAAGTATCCGGAACTTGCATTTTCTAGTTACCTTTCATTACAGATCTGTATCAGTTATCTAGGAATGTTTTTGCTTCTCCGTAGAACTCGGCATGACGGCGTCTGGCTAGTGTTAGATTTACCAACAGTTAATCAAATCGGTGTTTAGTGGCATCAGTGGTAGGATAGAATATCATTTTTATCCTACGGGAGAGGAAAGTCGAGAGTACATCTTAATCATAAGGCGAACCACGGCCACTCGCGCAGATACCAGTTTCGAATCGGGGTGATGTTTTTCGGCTTATCATATTTCTCATTTTTCCTGTGCATGGACCTGGTTTGTGGAGGAAGCCGTATGCAGTGCTTACGTAAACTATCGTGCGCCAGCGATGCGTCCTACAGACCTTACTAATATAATCATCATCCCTCACGAGATTTGAACCTGTGTCATGACGATCAGAGAGGGAGCGGGGACAGAGCGGCCACCCTTGTCCAGGGTGGATACCGCTCAACAGTTAAGCCAGTCAGTCGTAAGCGGGGGAATTTAGTTCAATAAAATTGATGTCACGGTTCTCAGACCAATTTTTTTTTTTTTTATAGCCACTTCTTTGAGTGGGTCACCCTGTCCAAGGCCCTGTAACAGCGGCCACTTATAGGCTGACAGGGTTACATTTGCTGGAAAGATATGATCTTTTCCTGTTCGGCTTAGCCTTTGATGCGAATATATCTGAATGAATATGTGCCGCCTGATTCGATAATATAGTTAGTGGCCAGTGAAGATCTCCGGATTTTGTTGAATTCCAATTCTGATTAAAGAGAGCTTTTGTGTGATAAATCTGTCAAATATGTTGCCATTTTATATTTATTTCAAAATTCTCAATTTTTTATTGAGATAGATTAATTGAATGTGATTTTTTTTTTCAATTTCTTTGTTGAAATTGGATTTAATTCGAAATTCAATGACTCTGTTGGAAAAGTAATTTTTATGAGAGTTATCCTTATTATCCCGAACAAAAATTTTATTTTGTCAAGCATGAGCCACAGATGGACCTCATACTTAACAAAAGATACTTTGATAATATTTTCACCGATCGGGAGCGGGCCGGTTTACCAATGAAGTAAAATTGGCAATTATATAGTAAAGAAGACGCGCACGAAGGCACGCGCAAAATTTTTGCACCAAATTTTAACAGAAAAAGCTTATCTTGATGATGATTTCGTCCTAAAACGCGGAAGAGGAAAGATCGCGCTGATGACTCATCATTTTTTTTTTCACAATTTATCTTAAATATTGCGAATTTTAGGGTTGGCATCGGACTCCCCAACATTTCGTATTAGGAGATTTAACAAAAAACAAACATTTCAAAAAAATTGTACGCGCCTTCTTCAGGCAGTCTTATTTTGATGTTTTTTTGGCTTTATAAATACGCAGGTAAATTGTATTCGTATTCAGACAATTACACACTAGCGTCGGGTTACAGTTTTAAAACACGGGAATGCGAAACATAAAACCGTATAACAAGGGTCGACATGAGGCGTTAGGAATTACTTGAATCTTTACTCTGTCAAGCATGAGACATGGATATATCGCGCCTACGAGACGTGGGTCTTATGTTGCCCATGCTTGGTAATGCGAAATGTAAAACCGTTTAAGAAAAGTTGAAGGCGTTCGGAATTGTTATATTTCTATTTATCAAGCATGAGCCACAGATGGATCGCGCCTATGAGGCGCGGTCCATCTGTGGCTTATGCTTGATAAAATATTGAGAGCACTTGGTCACGTGTCTATCAGAAATGAGGGGTCAAAATGACGCAGATATTCTGGATAAGTGTTAGCAACGAGAGTGTTCAGTGTGTGAGTCAGTTTTAGGTAGCTAGCGTGTAAAGGGATGTTTTATCCGCAATGTGCTATGCGAATCGAACCGCCATGTGCAGTGAGTGGTATCTGCCTGGGGCAATGGTAAAACCATATTACACTTCTTTGCTTCCTTTTAGTCGTCTCTTACGACGCACAGGAAATACGTTACGACTATTTTAAAGCCCGCACCTACAGGACTTGAAATTATAAATACAGCACCTTCCTTATTGTCGGTTTCCAGGAGTCAAACATGAATAGAAATATCTTTTGTTCCAATCTGACAATTAAAACCACTAAATAAACGTATGGTTTGAATTATCGGTTTAGAGATGAGATTATATTGAAGTTTTTGTGTGTTTTACCTGTGGAGTTTTATTATACCAGTGGCGTATTTAGATCCTTGAAAATTGAGGGGGGTGTATTTCGGAAGAAAAAATCCTCATAATGAGCGCCTCATGCAAAAAATCAATATTTAGCGTATTTTATCTTTTGTTTAATAGCTTATTTTAGAGCAACCCCTTTCCAGTATATATTATTGTCGATGGCTTAACTTTTCCATCGCTCTGATGAAGAACGTCTGTATAGAGATTCGAAACGTTGGCAAAAATAAAAAGCTACTGGACATCATCGGTTGGGGGTTAGAATCACTTTTAAAATCCCTGCTCGCAAATCATTCAATCCAATTCCTAGCTTAGTTTTATATTACAGGCTGTATTCTTCAGCGCCCCATACTTGGCTGAACATGTTCTCCTATATCTTATTTACACAAAGGAAAATGAAACTTCTTTTTATTATGGTTTGACAGTTCAGATCGCTAAATAAACAGAGTCTGGCTTCTCCTTGATCGAGACAAAATATCGAATCTTTTGTGTTTATTGTATCAACGATCATTCATATCGTGTAATGAGCTCAAAGTCTGCTTAGATACTTTCGTGATGAATAAAGTGTGACTTAGCTTAGTAAACTAGGCAGCTTATGATTTAACTGGTTCAGACGGGTTCAAAATCAGGCTTAGCAATTTGAAGGTAAAAATACCATTTTGTCTGGTATTTCTAGTCTATCAAGTTTATTTTTTAGATACTTACGTACCTAGTTTCACTGATATCTCATTTACATAATACTACTTTTACCGGATGTTCTATTTGAAATTTTACCTAATGAAGTGACTAGGTAGAATAAGTAAATTTACTAGATAGAATACTCGTATAGAAAAAATTAAAATATTCTGAATAAAAAATTCGAATATTTTCTCCGAATCGGATCGACTCGTTGATTTCATAAAAATAACAAAGATCCCATTTTTATTATTACTATTACTGTCTCCACTATGAGTATTAGGAAATTCATATTCAGAAATTGCAAATGTTAGCATAAACTGACCTAAAAACGACGTAATTTTGCTCCAGTCTAAGAATAAAAATTTTCATTTTAACAACGAAATACAACGATTTTGACCAAAATCCATTGCTTTTTGTGGTTAAAAATGAAAAATTCCACTTTATTTAGCATGTTTTTGTTCCTGTGACAGATTCACAATTAATTCGAATAATTTATGCTTCGAATCGATTCGAATCACAGAATCGAATTGGCCAGCCCCAGCAGTCACTCTACTCCCGTAATGTCGGTTTTGACTCAAACCGGGTTGTGGGCTGGAATGAGTAGTTCTTAGAAGTACTTCAGGAGTTGAGCCGAGGAAGTGGCTTACCGCAGAGTTTTTGAGTACGTGTTGTCGGGATTAGTCCGAGTAAGATTTTTTTATGGCCACTTCTTAGAATTGATCACCCTGTCCAAGGCCCTGTAACAGCGGCTACTTGAGACGGAGAGGGTTACAATTGTTGGGAAGATATGATCTTTCCCTGTTCGGCTTAGCCTACTCAAGTTATTACACCCTGGGTTTAGTGGTGGGCATGGATAAGCGAGCCGGACTCGCCGAGAATCGAACCCGAGATCTTCAACCTGCGATGCCATCATGTTAAACCACCAGGCCATCGCGCCCACTTTGTTAATTTTGGGCCATTAATAGAAAGTATCTTTTGTAATTTTTTTTTCTTATTTTTGGGTTTCAAGGTCTCTGATTAACCTGATTCAAATGAAAAATTTTAATTTGGTAATTATTAGCCCATCCACGATGTATCGACCCGGAGGCGCGAGGAAATTGTCAAAATTGAGATTTCAGAGCCTGGGTGTCGAAACTATATTAACTCAGTAATGTTGGCAATTCTAGGTAACAGCACCCAGTCTACCTAGTATACTTAGTTGACCAAGTTCATTTTCAAAGTACTTTTACCTGGTTTCAAGAATATATAACTTGTCTATAGTTCAACTTTTACCAAGTTTTCTCGTTGATATTTCACAAGCAAGTACCTGGTATAGGTAACTAGGTAAATTATATATATTGTGGGCGCGATGGCCTAGTGGTTAAACATGTTGGCATCGCAGGTTGAAGATCTCGGGTTCGAGTCCCGCCGAGTCCGGCTCGCTTGTCCATGCCCACCACTCAACCCAGGGTGTAATAACTTGGGTAGGCTAAGGAAAAGATCATATCTTTCCAGTAATTGTAACCCTGTCTGTCTATAAGTGGCCGCTGTTACAGGGCCTTGGACAGGGTGACCCACTCAAAGAAGTGGCTATGAAAAAATAAATAAAATATTGGTGTATCACAATAAAAAGCTTCCAAAATAGACTATTTGAAGATTTTAACCTTCAAATGTATCAAAAAGGCCTTGAATGCAGCCAAACGACGATTACCTAGTTTACCTGGTCTTCAATCTGGGTTCTACGGGGTTTTGAAAGTGAAACTAGGTCACCTAGTAATACTTTACCAAGTTTTGTGGTAATTTTGTTTTGCTTTACCTAGTTTAAGAAATAACTATAGGTTCCTATCACTACTTGAAAGGTTTTCGCGTTTTCATTCAATAGAATTAAAAATGTCTTGCAACCTAGTAGTTTGTTCTAAACGTTTTAGCAAGTCTGGCGAACAGATAAAAAAAATCAAATTTTTATTGGTGCGTGGATGGGAAGGGGATTTGAAGAGGTTGGTCAGTTTTTGCCCTTTCGTTGTTATCTCTAGAGCAGTGTCATGTCCAGATATTAGAAAACTGGGGGCGAATTCGTTTGTCGAAGTCAAAAATATGACGTCAGTCATACTGGGGCCGTGCACGCAAATATTTTTGCGCATTTTTTGCATTTTTATTTAAAATTTTGCCGTTAGCGCAACAATTTTGAGAAATTTGACAAACATAAGTTTTTAGTAGCAAAAAAACATGTCGAAACCCATTGGTACGCGGCGAAGACGTCAAAAAACATTTGAATTCCCTACGTCTCTCATTCTCCTTGAAAATGCTATTCCTATTCGTATTTATCTTGATACTATTTTGTTTGACGTGTGTCAATCATAGGAAACCCCACCAATCAAAAATTTTATTTTGTTAAGTATGAGTCACTGATGGATCGCACCGACGAGGTGACAAAGCAATCTTGAACAGATCTTTTGTTTTATCAAAATTCGCTCAGAGCAAGTCTGCAGTAGACAAATCATAATTGAAAAGTTTCCTGAAACCACAAAATTCAAAGAGCTACTTGAAATACAGGAATATGAACTATACGGAGCCCCTATCCCTGACAGATGTCTATTTACGCGAGTTTTAAAGCCTTGTAGATCAACACGATCAGGAAAGCAGCGAGAAGGCAAGGAATTCCAAAGTTTAGAGATTCTTTGAAAAAGCTTCTTGCATGAAACTGTTTGTGACAATGTGGAACCTCCACAGTGAACATGTGTGAACTGGAAGCCAATTGGGTGGACCGTTTAATATTTTGTTCGGCGGAACGAGAGAGAAAAGCTCCCTGAACAAAGACAATGATAATATCTCTAAAATGAACAAAGTGAGATCTGACTGGAATTTTTTTTTCATTTAAATTCACTCTGAGCAACACCGGAAGCAGTGCCTGAAAGGAACCAACTAACGGTCACTTAGGGGTTAAACATGTTGGCGCCACAGGTCGAAGATCTCGGGTTCGAGCCCCGGCGAGTCCGGCTCGCTTATCCATGCCCACCACTCAACCCAGGGTGTAATAACTTGGGTAGGCTAAGCCGAACGGGAAAAGATCATATCTTTTCAGTAATTGTAACCCTGTCCGTCTACAAGTGGCCGCTGTTAAAGGGCCTTGGACAGGGTGATCCAGTCTAAGAAGTGGCTATAAAAAAAATAAAAAAAAATAAGATTTACTACCAGCAGTTGCAGTGTTAACGGAAAACATTCCAAATGGAACTGAACCTCCATAGTAAAGTACCATGAGTGGTATCTGCCCTGGGCGATGGTAAAACCATCTACCACTTCCTAAGAACGTACAAGACCTTGCTGGCATAATCACACCTTAGTCAATTCACAACTCTGTTTGTCTGGTGCCAATAAGACCAAACCCTTAATCCTGCCCTACTAAATAAAAGTGGATACTTGAGATACTCGAGTTATAACGAAGTGTGTATTTAAGTGTTCAGTGGTCGAGTTATATCGTCGTTTAGTTGGCAGAGAGAGAGAGAGGGAGTGTTTTCGCAATTTGAAGGAAATTGAACAATATTGGATGTAAATTGCTCATTTAGTTTGAGTTTCTAGTAATATACAACACTCCAGTCGGAAAATTTCGTCAAAATATCTTATGTTAAGTATGTGTCACCGATGGATCGCGTCGATGAGACGCGGTCCATCTGTGGCTCATGCTTGACATAATAACATTTAAAAATGAAATTACAATTTGCCAGAGCATATTGTTAAGTATATGCCACTGACATTGTACATACGACAGACAGACAGTGGCAAAGAAGGTGACAAATCTTGAGAGGGGGCATAAAAAATAAAAGTTAATCAAAAGTTTTTTATCAGAACTCGCGCGCCGAAGATGCTCGAAAATTTCTGGTGTTTTGTTTAGGAAAATAGACCATTTTAGCCGCAAACCTGACAAGACTATGCATGATACATGATTGCGCGCCGGAGCCACGCGAAAAAGTGCTTATTCGTATAATATTTATGTTAGAATCTTGTAAGAAACTCTCCCCTCTTCCATCACCAGTGGCGATGAAGTCGGGCGAGGGATAGGAGCATGTGGCCAATTCCACCTCCTTCCCCCATTATTCAGATCCGATCATCTCTGTTTGGAAATCAGGACCTGGATATTGTACATACTAACATAATGTCAAGTGGTAGATAGTTTTTACATCGCCCAGGGCAGATACCATTCACTGCACCTCAACATGGCGTTTCAGTTTCGTTTGGAATGTTTTCCGGTTAGAGTGCAGTTGGTGGTACTACATCTTTCAGTAGCTCTTTGCTATTGAGCGGCCATTAGTTGGTTCCTTTTGGTTACTGCCTTTGACCTTGCACAAAATTTTAATAAAAAAAATTTTATCAAAATTTTTTGTGTTTAGTCCACCTGTACGCTCTGCCATCTTTGATGCAAAATGTGTACGGTAAAACGACCGCAAACGAGTGAAGTAAAGGCGAACCTGCTGCTATATTTCAGAATTAGGATAGGATTTCATTTTCATCCGGCAGGGGAGGAAAGCCGAGAATACAGCTTAGTCATATGGCTAACCACGAACTCTTAGGCAAACACCAATTCGAATCGGGGGTGGATGCTTTGGCTTGATGTTTAACTCAATTTCCTGTGCATGGACAGGGTTGGTGTTTGGTGGACATGGTTGGTGGTTGGTCGTAAGCAGCACTGAAGTGAACCACCCTGCATCGGCGAGGCGAACAGCAGACCTCTCGCATATAATCATTCTTAACCTGCTAACGGGATTCGAAGGCGTCAGTGGTGCGTAGCTGAAGCGTATTCCCAACGCCGTTACAGACTGTGCTAACCGGCCCCCCGGCGGGCACCTCAATTAGGTAGCCGTGTTCTTCATTATTCTTCATTATTATAATTTGTGTGTTTGGATTGAGTCGATCGTTTGTGTTTGCTCTGCAAGTAACAACGCACGTGTGACTGAGGTGAGCGTCGCACTTTGTGCTTTAAACATTTCGATAGATTTTGCTTGCTTTCCTTTTTCCTCCATTTGTTCGATTTTTATTTGACTTGTTTTATTGAGAGAGGAAATCAAAAAAGACTACCACTACTGTAATAGCTGTATAAAAAGGCGAATAGTATTTTGTTTTATATTATATCATTTGGGTGTTACTGATTCGACGATGTTCACGTCCTTCGCAACCTTCTCCATATCATGATGACCTTTCATTTTACTCGGTATAAACAGTAGATATCTTGCGATTTTTTTTTGTAGTGATGTTACTTTTTTGTTTTTGGCTGTATTTTTTTTTATATCATATCATTCGGGTGTCGCTGATTCGGTGACGTTCACCCCCTTCCTATCGTTATACGTACCTACTTATTATTCTAACATTATATATGAGATATGGCAAAGTAAACTTGACTTGACTTGAGTTTACTGGTTGTTATCTTTGATTAGAATAACATGGATGGTTAATTAGGATAAAACATGAATAATGTTATGGTTTAGTCCACCTGGAAATCCTGCTAATATTGATGTCCAGTAGGCTGGATCATGGATGTAAAACAACCGAAGGCTAGTTTCGGAGATATAATGTCGTTGATGGGAGAGAAGAAGAAAGATAATGGTAAGTAAACTGGTAAAGATTAACATGGTATGGAGATTTGGTGAACGCGGAGGCCTAGTCCAGTGATTCCCCCCCTTGTACAAAAATGAGTCTTCACTGACATATTCCTTCGGCGCGCTGTCACTATTCCATGCATTTTGCCGTGTTACAACCTTTAAATATCATATTTTGAACCTTCTCATAACTACGGCGCAAGTTTGGGGTGCTTCACTGTAAGAGTTGCTATATTCACTGTGATAACAGTTCTCGACCTCGCCGCACAATCATGTGAATCTAAACAATTAAACTGTGAAAACATTTTTGCGAGGCTTCGGAGCATCAGTCGGAATAATTCACATCTATTTTGCGGCCAAGAATTCTTTATTGTTTGTAGTTCGACTATTTATAGATTAGTGTTCTGCAAGCAAATTCTGCCATTTTTATCGGTTGTGTCAGGAGATAAGAATTACTGGTCTAGTGATTTAAGATGGTATAGATGGTTTCACCATCGCCCAGGGCAGATATCACTCACTGCTTTTTATCATGGCGGTTCAGTTCTGTTTGGGATGTTTTCTGTTGAGAGTGCAGTTACTTTTAGTAAGTATTTGCTATTGAGTGGCCGTTAGTTGGTTCCTTTTAGGCACTGCTTTCAGTCTTGCTCAGAGTGAATTTTATTAACAAGAAGTGGTTATCATGTCGAAATTGCAAGTTGGAGATCTTCCACTCGAAGTCTGACAAGTTCAGCTCATTATTCTTTGCCCACCAGTCGACCCAGGGTGTAATATCTTGCTTGGGCAGGCTTAATGAAATTAAATATTTTGGACAAAGACAAAAAAACCTAGCTGTACTGTGTAAAAAATTCATCTATTTCAGAGTAATTTTGTTTTTATGTTGTCAAAAATTACAATAATTTATGCGAAAGAAATCGCAGGAGGTAAATCTTCCTCACTTTTTTGTGATAATCGGAAGAAGAAGTCATGGATCCTTTATTTTCAGAAAACGACTGGAAAGCTACTATTCGGAACAAGATTGAAAACGACATTGACAGTCAAGTTAAAGAAGCTCTAGAACCCCCTCCTGTTGATAGAAGGTGGGCAGAGAGAAAAAAAGCAAATCGACAGAAAAAACTAAGGGTAAGGTTTTTTTTTATATAAAAATGAAAACTTGAAATCGAGAATCCCAGTGCAATCTAGAATCATGATCGATCTCTGGGTGTTGGATAGGATATCATTTTTATCTTGTTGGATAGCAAAGCCCAGAATACAGCTTAAACATGTGGTGAACTATGACCTCTCAGCTCTCGTGCAGATACCAGTTCCGAATCGGGGTGAAGGTTTTTGGATTATCGTATTTCTCATTTTTTCCTGTTCATGGACCTGGTTTGTTGTTAATTAACAAACTTGCTCACTGAGAAAATAAAATAGGACAATGCAGCCTCTTCCAACCCAATTAACAAAATTCCAGGAACTGTCACTAAAATACCTCATTAATTGGGGATAAAATATGAAAAAAAAAATAAAACTTTTGACGAAATTTTGAAGAAATGACATTTGCCCTAACAAAAGCTAACATAAGAATCGCTTTGTCATGATTCTGCTGTATAAATATATAATCATCGCAAACAGATATCGTTAATAATGAGAAAACATTGTTAAAACCATTTAAATTTCATTCCACTCAAGCCAAATACCAATCATTAGGTTGGCCTCTATCTTAATTGGTTTTCTCAATCAAAAACTGATTTATAATTCCACAACAAGATACAATTTTAGTGTTCCCAACTTGAAAATTATAATTATAATTGAAATATTTATCTTTTATTTTATATGAAATTTTCAGCTGTTGCCCCAAAAATGAATATTATAACAATTTTATTCATTTGAATTTTCATTAAATAGTCAGGAATTCACATTTTCTTGGAAATATTGTGTTTGTTTTATAAAGTGAACACTATTTTCTAGAGGTTATTTCAACCTTTATCTGAAGACATTAAACAAGTTCTATTGTTTGCTCATAATGACACCCTCAGCGGGTTGCATTGTTATGTCATATTTACAAAAGCGACTTCTTTATTTGTCATGATAAAGAAGGCGGAATTTAATTGTCTTGTAACAATATCTGTTTCATTGATGGATTTCTATAGAAGCCGCACACAGAGAGCCTTTTGACAGTCGGTCGGCATCTTGCCAATTAGGATTCACCAGAGTAATGGTGTAATGAGCATGAGCTTGGGGGCGATCCGCGGTGCACTAGGAGGTGTCTAGCAATCCTTTTGCACATTATCATCCCGAAAGGGAATGCAACCGTCGTCCCTCGTGCATGACGATTAGAGATGCATGGCACAATGGCAATTTGTTGGTTAAAATGGGATGATGTGTACACTGGTGGAAGCGATTGAGGCTGGTCCAGATCCTCCAATCGACAAAAATTATGATAAAATTGCGAAAAAATTGCCAATGGCTCTCACACCCCTCCGGAATTTTCCGTTTCCTGCCTTTTATGACGAAAAATATGGCGGTGGGAGAGGCATGTCCAGACCTTTCAATGAGCTAAAATGAGCTAAAAATCACCCATTTTTCGCACGCCTCCGGCACGAGTTTCCTATTTTTGCTGCATTATACAACCAAACTATATTATTAGAATATACGTTTTTCAGCTAAAATTTTTATTTTTTTTGGCAAAATAACCCGAAAACTTCTTGTGTATGGATGTTCTGGTTATGTCACAAGACAAGCAACAACTGTGGGAGTGAGTGGCATCTCCCTGGGTGCAGTTAATTAAAATATTTTCTACTACTTCTTATTTTAGCATCTCCAAATAATGAAGCTGAATACCCTCAATCATCATGGGCGACCTCCAGTGTTCACTCGGATATCTGACGAAACGTCAAGCGAAAGAGGTTTCAAATACATTGACGTCAACTATGCGGAAAAGTGAGTATAATTCTTTATTGAACCGGTGCGATTCTATTTGCAAAAAACTTATCGCATAAAAGTTCACCAAAGCAATGGACCGAGCCTTTGCTGTAGGATAGGACATTATTTTTATCCTGCGGGAGAGGAAAGTCGAGAATACAGCTTAATCATATGGCGAACCACGACCTCTCGTGCGGATATCAGTTCCAAATTGGGGTAGAGTTTTTTTTCTGGATTATTGTATTTCTCATTTTTCCTGTGCGTGGACCTGGTTGGTGGAGGAAGTTGTAAGCAGCGATTGTGTGAACCACCCCTGACAGGATTCGAACCTGCGCCATGACGATCAGAGATGCTTATCTCTAAGCGTATTTCCAACGCTTTACCGACTGAGCTAACCGGGCACCCCAGCCTGAGACATCTGTGGATCATGGTTGATACTGATTAGGATGACTATTCTTTTTCAACCTGCTGGATTGCCAAAGTTTTGGCTTTATTACTTTGTTAACTGATTTGAGTCTAGTGGAGTTTAGTACCATATTCCCAAATGTCATCAAAATAAAAACTGGCAGAATATTTTCCTCCTAACTAGGGGGCGCCAATGCTGCAAGCATCTGTCATTGTCTCTCGGGTTAGGATGAGTCGCTTGCAACATGGGAAATTTTTATGATTATCGGATATATGGTACTAAACTTCATGAGACCCACTGATTTAACCCTGTTCTGTAATTATTTTGTAAATATGTCTCCATGTTTTCTGTATTCTTTTTTGCCTACTGTAAACATGTTATAAATATTCCATTTATGCTGTATTTGTATTTTTTTTATGATATTATATTTTTTAAATAGAACTGTTCACTATTGATAGGAGCGTGCGTCGCACGTTCGTGTTCTAGGCCAGCAAGGTTTTATGCGTGTAGCTTGTCGCAATATAACTCAATGTAATTTAACCATGCATATATATATAACAAGGTCCTTTTATGAGACGGATAAACATGTGTACATACATAAGCGCTGGAGCACAAACAACTGCTCAAGTGGCAAAATAAAGTCTTAAAGAATCCTCGTCCATGTAAAACGCTCATTGACCAGAGTTTTAAAATCCTTCCACTTTATGTTTATATGTGGTGAAATGTCCCCTGACCTTTTCATCTTTCGTTTTTCCAGAGTTGCTGCTCTCACTTCCAATCGCAAATATGAAAAATTCTCCAACAAAGGACTGCCAGGATATGATTTCGCAAAGAGGAATGGTGAGATTTATTAGAGATAACATTCTAGAGTGTCGTACAATGAACCGTGAGTCCTTCCTTGCGCACTATAAGTGGCCGCTGTTACAGGTTCCTCCTAACAAAATTTTTAATCGGTCAACACGATTGGCTATCAATTCGCATCTATTCACTGTGGAGGTTCCACAATGTCACAACAGTTTTATGCAAGAAGCTTTTTTCCAAGAATCTCTAAACTTTGGAATTCCTTGCCTTCTTGCTGCTTTCCTGATCGTGTTGATCTACAAGGCTTTAAAACTCGCGTTAATCGACATCTATCAGGGATGGGGGTTCCTATTCCTGCATTTCATGTAGCTCTTTGCACTTTAGTGGCTTCAGGAGAATTTTTAAGTTTGATTCTTGGCCTTGCTCTGAGCGAATTTCAATAAAAAAGAACTGGGATATGTATGGGATCATCGTCCCAAGTATACTTGAATGAGTTAGTATTAAAGGTCGAAAACAACATGATCTCTTTTCAATAGGAATGAGATGTTTTTGTTACAAATTATATAAACTTTTTCATTGAAATTCAGTCATTTATGTTCTAGTAAAGCAAACTTGAATTGAGCTAATGCAAAGCATTTGGTACCCGATTAGCTCAATCGGTAAAGCGTTGGGACTACTCTTGGAGCTATGCATCTCTGATCGTCATGATGCAGGTTCGATCCCGTCAGGGATGATGATTAAATGCGAGAGGTCTGCTGGACGCTTCGCCGGTGCATGGTGGTTCTCGTAAGCGCTGCTTACGGCTTCCTCCACCAACCAGGTCCAGGCACAGGCAAAATGAGAAAAACAATAAGCCAAAAAAATTAAAACATTCACTCCGATTCGGAACTGTCATCTGCACGAGAGGTCGTGGTTCGCCATATAGTTAAGCTGTATTCTCGACTTTCCTCTCCCGCAGGATAAAAATGATATCCTGATTTTTTTGGCCAAATTCCTCTTCTTTATCACAGGTCTTTTCAAATACGGGGCATCAATGCCGTCTAACACCTCATCGGGTGGTAATATGAAAGGGGGTCTCGACATCACGTTACTGGATACATCACCTTCATCAATAAATTTCTTGAATTTGCCGAAACATGACGTGCAGAATGGATTGAGGTTGGTTTTTATCGAGTCCTGATCGAGCTGAATATTAAAATTTTACTTAATTTATTATTTTGATGTCAACTGGTGTGCGATATACAAAGTTGGGCAACACTATTATTGTAATAAGATAGAATATCCTTTTTATCTGGGGGGAGAGGAAAGCTGAGAATACAGATTAACCATATGGCGAAACCTCACCTCTCGTGCAGATACCAGTTTCGAATCGGGGTTTTTGGATTATTGTATTTCTCATATTTCCTGTGCATGAACCTGGTCGGTGGAGGAAGCCTTAAGCAGTGCTTACGTGAAACCCTGTGCACTGGCGAGTCGTCCAGCAGACCTCTCGCATATGATCATCATCCCTCACAGGATTCTAACCTCGAAGCGTATTCCTAACGCTTTACCGATTGAGCTAACCGGGCACCCTCTTGAGCACTTCTTGAGTTGCAGTTAGGGCTGGGCAAAACCGAATCATTTGGAATTAGAAATTTGATTCAAATAATATTTTCGAATCGGTTCGCATCACGAATCATGATGTATATAACAAATATCCCATTTTTACTATTGTAATTTGTCTCTATTTTAAAAATCCAGAAATTTATAGTTCAGAGTGTATTTACAATTTGAACAATTTTCATTTTGGTCAAATTTGTATTTTATCGTTATTAATGAAAATTCTTTCCCAATTACCGTAGTAAGTATTTGTTTCAATGACTGATTCATGATTGATTCGAATATATTGTACTATGAATTGATGCGAATCACCAAATCGAATTGCCCAGCAACCTTTTCACACAATTTGATTGCTACCAGACACTCAAAAAGAGATGTTTGGATCTTTTAACCACAGATATATCATGAAATATCGCCCCGTCGCTAAATTTTCTTCTGATGGAACCGATTTTTTTCTCGCTCCCGAGTATCAGAGTTGCTGGCATTCTACCAGTCTATCACCCCCCCCCCACCCGCTGAAGGCTGTACTTATTCTTTCTATTTTATCTCTTTCAGGCCTATCGGACAAAATGTTGGTGTCATTACATTCAACGGCCTCTCCCTACCAAATTATGGACCAAAAAGAAGGTGTTTTCAGGTATGCAATGAAAATTTTATGCCGGAAAGGAAAGCTGAGAAATTGTTAAACTATATGGTGAAGCAATTCCCTTCTTTTAAGTTCTCTCCCAACAGGGATTAGACTAATATTAGGGGTAGTCAAAAACGAATATCTTTTGGTTTCAGAATTGAATCGAATAATTTTATCAAATCTTCGAATCAGAAGTCATAAAATTAACCAACATTTTTTTATTAAGAGAGGTTTAAAGTCTTGCTTCACACTTACACAAATTTATTTCTGTATCGTTTCGTCTGACCAAAGTCAGACTTCTTCAGACAAGCATTTTGAAAAAAAATTTTAAAATGCTCGTCTGAAGAAGTCTTGACTCGGTTAGACGAAACGATACAGAAATAAATTTGTGTAAGTGTGAAGCAAGACTTTGAACCTCTCTAGTTAGTCATAATTACTCTTGCTACTGTATCCTTGCATGTACTGCATACGGATCCGCAAACACAAAGGCACAGAGAAAGGATAAGTAGTTAGTCGACGTCCCCCAGACCAATAGCATTCTTTTATCGTCTTATAATTTAGGTCGAAATTATACTTATTTTTAAAAAAAATTCATAATTATCATTTTGTTGATTTTGAATCGTTGCGTAAAATTGAATAATGCAGGATTTGGATATCGCGAATTAAATATTCTGGACAGGTCTAGAATTCCCAATCCATGAATATGGTTGATGGAGCGAGTCGTGACTGGCAGTCATGCAAAACCACACTGCAGATATTTATTCTCCACAGGTTTTGTACCAAGATACCACTTACTGTACTTTACCATAATGGTTCAGTTCCATTTGGAATGTTTTCCGTTTAGAGTGCAGTCGCTGGTACTACATCTTTTAGTAGCTTTTTGCTAGTGAGTGGCTGTTGGTCGGTTCCTTTTAGGAGCTGCTTCCGGCCTTGCTTCCTGTTAGAGATGATCATATGCGAGAGGTCTGACTTACACCTCACCGATGTACGGTGGTTCACGTAGACGATACTTACGGCTTCCTCCACCAACCAAGTTCACGCATAGAAAGAATACCTTCACTCACAATTCGGAACTGATGTCTTCATGAGAGGTCGTGGGTTGCCATATGGTTGATCCGAATTCTCGGCTTTCCTCTCCCACAGGATAAAAAATGAATTCTCATACTAAATCGACTAAAGGTTGATGATCTTTGGCATATTTCTGCCGTACTTCAAAAGCAGCTTTAAGTGTAGAATTTCCCCATCGATACATTCATTTCCACTTTCCAGGCCTACTCCAAGGATGGCATGCTGAATCTTCTAAACTCAAGAAATCGCAGAGGAAAATTGAATCATGTCGGGCAAGGAAACTATGTGGACAAGCGAGGAATTGTGATGAGCAAACATGGCCCTTTCTGGCCTCCTGGATATGGACCTGTGTGCAAATGTCCCACGTAAGTACAGTTATAATATGTATCAGTTTGGCAGATTTTTCTTAATTGAAGTTTCACTGAGCAAGGTCAGAATTAGCGCCTAGAAATAAGCCAACCAACTGATTTGGTAAAAAGCCACCACCAAACGTTGTACCAACTGCATTCTAAGAGTCAAACATACCAAACAGAACTGAACCCATGTGTAAAGGGCAGTGATTGGTATCTGCCCTGGGACATTCCTTCTTATTTGCCTTTTATGACACTAAAAGAACCCATAATGCTATTTAGATATTCAGTCTTGATAATGTACACAGAGTCTCAATACCATAAAAAATTCTTGCATTTTTGTTGCTTTTTATTTATTACATTGTTAATACTGAACATTTAAGTGGTAGAAAGGAAGGGCGAGGAAATGTTAATAGGTTTTACCTTCACTACTTTGCACTCTACTATAGAAATTCAACCCTGTTTGTAATGTCTTTCACTGATTGAAAAACAACTAATTCATTCTAGGATAGGGTAGGATATCATTTTTTTCCTGTGGGAGAGGAAAGCTGAGAATTAAGCTCAATCATAAGGTGAACCACGATCTCTCATACAGATACCAGTTCCGAATCGAGATTTTTGGCTTATCATATTTCTCATTTATCCTGTGCATGGACTTGGTTGGTGGAGGAAGCTGTAAGCAGTGCTTACATGAACCACTGTTAACCGGCGAGTTGCCTAGCAGGCCTATCGCATATACTCATCATCCCCCACAGGATTCGAATCTACGTCACAGCGATCAGGGAGCGTAGCTCGCACCGTGTTACCAACGCTTTACCAACTTTTATTTTATGCAGCTCTTTGAGATGTGAGGCCTTCAGACTGTTTCCTTCAATCCACATTCAGGCTTGCTTTGACTGCATTTTAGGAAGAATTTTTTCTCTTTTAATTTAATATTTATCAACTTAATACAGGTTCATTGACGATTGCAAAAAAAGAGAAGTTTTTGGACCAAAATTAGGTGAGTAAAACAAGTATTATTCGTATTTCTTGGCTGCCCTTTCCGGCAATGGTCACAGAATCAGAGAGGGATGGTTGAGGATGGGGGATAAATGAATCCCTGTGAGAGAATCTTCCTTTGGGAAGATCTTCCAAACAGAAGAAGACAGCATCTCCTTTCGAAATTTATTTAGCATTTGCTCAGATAAACACAAAAACGTCAAAACCGCCAGCATTGTTATTTAATTTTAATGTTGGCAATTTTAATGATTTTTCTGTGACTTTACTACTATCAGACACTCAATAAAATGTTATGAAATAATGTATATTTCTCTCTGTGGATACCAATTTTTATCAGGTGTTTGAGCAGCAGAGTAGATCAATCAGAAGTCTTATTTTGTTAAGCATGAATCACTGATGAACCGTGTCTCGTCGACACGATCCATCAGTGACTCATGTTTGACAAAAAATGCTCTAGCAAAACTTTTGCGATTTGGAGCTAAGATCCTCTTATCTTTGATCACAAATGAATTATTCCATCCAGTCATAGTCCATATATGGCTTGTATTGAACAAAACGAATTCATTGATTAGTCTTATCCAGACTGGCAATATCTTATAGCTTATATATAGTCATGGACATAGTTCATTTTGACACCTTTGTCGACACAAAATGCGATACAAATAAAGATATAACATTACAGAGTTATCAGTAAAGAAAACAAAACCCAAAAGAAAGGTCAAAAGCTAGCCACGGGATAAGTTTCAAGGAAACATTAGAAGAAAGTAACACGTGTCTTCTTACCTCAAAAAAATATAGAAATAGTCTTCTGAGACTTATGTTTAAGTGTATATGTCCCAACCAATGAAAATAGCGGGAAAATGAAAATCCAAGTATGAGTTAGACGAGCTATTCAAGACTCGTTTGGCCCGAAACACAAGGTGTATCCCCTAGCGATTGCAAAAAATTACAGGAAAAACTGATGCAAAAAGTCAAAGAAAGGGGGACATATTTTGTTACGACATGCACGTAGCCCAATTGGCTAACTAGTACTTGTCAAATGTAAAAGTTTGGGAAATAATGCCACTGGGTGGTGCTCTTAAGTAGGTATTTAGTAATTTTTTTCCTCTACAGAATTACAAAGAGGGTCGAGTGCATGTAACCTCTTTATTGTAATACAAGAGCACTTTCCCTGTCAATGACTTTTATAGTGTTTATACCTCTTGAGTGGGTCGCAGGGTCTAGCAATGGCTTAGCTTTTTGTATTGTTCAATCTTTATATAAGTGAGTTGAAAGTGCAGTAGTTTTGAGCGGGTGGAAGTACGTAATCTGGCAGTTTTCTATGTGAAAGTATAGCTGTTTTGAACGGGTGGATAGAAGCGTGTGAAATGTGTGCAATGTGCTATTTCTGGTGGTTCTTGCTTGGTGTTAGGATATCAAATAGGGCTCTTGTGTAGTTTAGAACCGTTTTTCAAATCATCAAGCTGATGGAAGTATTTAAAATATGTGATTTTTCTGGCAGTTCTTTCTGGGTGTTAGAACACCAGATAGGGGTCCGATGAAATTTAGACCATATTACCTGATAACAAGATTTAAATATGCAAGATTTTAACATCCCAAATAAAGGGCTCGAGCACAAATTATTCCTATTCACTTACAACATTTGAAATTTTATTGATATTCTGGAATATGGTACCGATGCTAAATTTCACAAGCTCAACAAGCCTCTGCTTGTCAGTGACTTGCATAATACTTCTACCTCTTTGAGAGGGTGAAAGGGTCTACAAACCTTGGTTTTATGTATTTAAGGGTCTACAAATTTTATTTTTTTTGTATTGTTCAATTTTTAGTTTTAAATGGATGGAAAGAAGTGTGTAAAGTGTGCTTCTCCTGGTAGTTCTTGCTCGGTGTAAGAATATCAGGGGTCTAGTGTAGTTTAGAACCATTTTCCCAATCAACAAACAAAATTTAAACTTTAAATTATTTTATTATAATATGCATATCTTTGAGATTTTTCAACAGTTGAACATATTTTTGGTAGTTTGATTGCTTCAATGTCTGTCGATTCCACTACTGGTAACTTTGTTTTCGCATAGTATTTGCGAGAATAAATGCATAACTGGTGAAGGTAGAACAATGTATATTATACCGCCAAAGTTTTGAATGTCTTCAATGGCAAAAGATTGGGGACAAATATATGACAGTGCATCAGTGACTTAGATAAGATAAACTATTTCAAATGTAAAGCTTACGCTTGTTGCGCCATTCACTATGACTTATGACTTTTTAAGGATGCTTCGTGGTCCTTGTTTATGTTTACTCATTTGACGGCCTATTTATATAAAATATGATTTTATTTTTATCCTGCGGGAGAGGAAAGCGAAGAATACAGCTTGAGCACATGGCGAACCACGACCTCTCGTGCAGATACCAGTTTCGAATCGGGGTGAAGGTGTTCGGATTAGGCTATCGTATTTCCTATTTTTCCTGTGCATGGACCTGAATGGTGGAGGAAGCCGTAAGCAGTGCCAGGATTCCTGTTTCCTTGGTCTCATTCTTCTGTTCTATGTTCTGTTTTAACAAGTTGGTACAGGTTACAGCAAACTATCCTATTTTATACTTAGAATTAGTAACACTATAAGGAATGAAGTTTTGCTGTATTTCAAAACAAAAGAGGTTCATATTTATTCTCTTTCTATAGCATCCTTGCTTTTAGCATACGGATCAACTTACACAAAGGCATGGAAGGATAAGTAGTTAGTCCCACGTCAACCCGACAAAGAAGCCATATTGCTAAGGCGCACTCTAAGCTTTCCTCTTCCAAAGGATGAAAGTTATATCTATCATAAGCAGCCCGTACAAATAGTACAAGGGGAACACCTATTATAGAATTAGTGATTCGATCCGATTCAGAAACAATATTTGAATCAAATCCGAATTCCAAATGATTCGGTTTCGCCTAGCCCTACTTCAGAGCCCGATCAGAATATATTAGTTTTCATTAGATTCATTAAAGTATTAATTTGTTCAATTTTAAAAAGTTTGTTTAATGACTCACCACCTTCAAATCTACTTGGGTCGGATTTTGGCAGAATTATGTCCTACTTCATAAGTACCGTACTGAGTCGTGTGAAGGTCTTATTTACAAGATTAGTCAAAAAGTGGTCGGTTTAATGACTCACCACCTTTTAAAATATATAAGCATTTTTACAAACATTTAGGGCCATACCTTAATTATTTTTGGAAGAGGCAGCAAATACTTCACCTATAAGTGAACAAAAATATAAAATTTAATGTTAAAATGGAATACCGGATTTGGAAGTTCAAATTTTTTCGTAAGAAATGGATGCATATTGTATGTGCCAAATATTCTACATTTCCCAATTTTGTCTAAAACTATTGAATTTCATTTTTTATTTTTTTATTGAAATTCACTCTAAGCAAGGCTGGAAGCAGCTCCTAAAGGGAACCGACCAACAACCACTCAATAGCAAAGAGCTCCTAAAAGATGTAGTCCCAGCAACTGCACTCTAAACGGAAAACATCCCAAGCAAAGCTGAACTGTCACTATAAAGTGCAGTTATTGGTATCTGCCCTGGGCAATGTTATCCACTTAATTGTCCTTGAGGATTGTGGTATGTTCTCCCCGAAACCCACAGAATCCACTAGACCATCAAATAGCAAAGCAAAATATTTTTACTTAATTTTCATTCTTTCCCTATTCAAGGCCATTTGAGTCCCACGCCCTTGCGTCCACTCAGGATCCACTTGTGTGTCAGGGTCTGTCATATACAAGTGTGGAGTCTTTTGTTTTAAGTGTGTTAAGTCGAAACACCCCATTTTGAGGGTTGATGTTTGATTGATTTTGACAAGCATGTGCCACAGATGGTCTGCACCTGTTAGGTGCAGGCCATCTGTGGCTCATGCTTGGTTTCATGATAAAGAAAAGATTTTGAAAAATTAATGACGCGAGTTGATTTGGTTTGAGATGGTAAACGATGTTGATTGTGTGAGTTGTGTATTTACCGTAGTTGACAGTTTAGAAGGAAATTTTTTTTCAAGTTTTTGCTTAAAGAGCATCAATTTTTGAGCTTATGAATGTTTATCATTGAAGGGCAAGAGGGTCCTTGCATGTTATCCCTAATTTCGAACTGGTGTCTGCCAAGAGGTCGTGGTTCGCTACATGGTTGAGTCATATTCTCGGCTTTCCTCTCCCAAATGATAAAAATGAAATCTTATCTTATGATATAACCAACCATTGAAAATGTGTATCAATCTGATCTCCACTGATTATCAAACAGTGCTATCTGAAGTGTTATCTTAAGTTTTCATTATCATTTGTGACTAAGTATCAAATATGATTGGTCAAAACAATCAATCAACAATCAAGCTATTATTGCAAAGCTCATCTGTTAAGTTGATATATAAACGAAGGAGTCAAGTTTTCTAGCACAAAGCATTTGAGCAGTTTGGCTTGTAAACATTACTTAATAGCCTCTTTGGGTCTTGGTTAGCTCAATTGATAATTGTTTTTTTTACCTTACTGAAGCATTTAAAGAACAAAGCATTTAAATAATTTGGCTTGCAAACATTACCAATTCCTGGTCAGGTATTTTATTTTGTCAAGCATGAACCACAGATGGACCGCATCTCAACGACGCGATCCATCAGTGGCTCATGCTTAACAAAAGATATATCAACTCAATTTTTCCAATCGGGACAGTCTCTGTGGCTTCTACACACAGATCTAGCACAAATAATGGCAATTTATATTATTTTGTATCAAAATGTGTTTCTAAGCATGGGCCATACCGCTGATGTACAGTCAGTCCATCAGTGGCTCATGCTTAAATAATGAAAGTATGAGCTGTACCCCTGACTTGACTTTCAAATTTAAATTAAAGCCAAAATTTGATCCATTACATCAGTAAGGTGACGTCCATCAGTGGGCTCACGCTTGGCAAAATTAAAAACTCAGGCTTGAGAGTGTTTTGATATATACTGGAAGAAAGTTGTCTTGTCTAGCTTATCAACAAATATTAGTTTCAATCTGAGATCTTTTTAAAGTTTGAATCAAAATCAAAATGTGAGCTGTTACATCAGTAAGGTGCTGTCTATTAGTGGATTGCGCTTGGCAAGTATTTTGATTGAAAGAAAGTTGTGTATTTGGAACTTGTTTAGCTTATCAACAAATATCAGTTTCGATCTGAGATCTTTTCATAATCGGGAGGAAGTGAGTTTATCCATCACTGTGACAGACTGGTAGAAGATCAGCTACCCTGTTTAGACATGTAAAGAAAATGGGTTCCTCAGAAAAAGTTTTAACAAATGAATACGGTAATATTTCAGAATATACATCTTACTAGAAGATAAAATAATTCTTCTCGTCTGCCTGGTAGCAACAAAACTGTAGGAAAAGATTCATAATCATCAATACTGCTATGAAATAGCAGTGTTGATGATTTTGAAGCTTTCTGTTCATCCGAAGAAAATGACAGCAACTTTTGGACATTCAATAAAAAAACAATATTCTACCGGTGTTCTATCCTGCACGGTGAAGGGGTCTTAGTAGTGTAAGAGGAACAGGAAGCATGTTACGATAATGTCTGAGTTTTAGATATTGTAGTTTCAAAATTTGTATATGACTATAAAAACAGAAACACAGCGGTTAGTTGTTCTTGTACAAGGATTTTTTTTAGCCACTTCATGGAATGGATCACCCCGACCAAGGCCCTGTACCAGAAGCCACTTATAGACAGACAGGATTTGTGTTGTTGGAAATATATGATCTTTCTGATTCGACCGAACCTACCCAAGTTATTACACCCTGGGTTAAGCAGTGGACATGGATGAACGAACCGGTCTCGAATCCGAGGTCTTTAACCTGAGATGCCAACATGATGACCACTAGGACCACTTTGGTTAGTAATTCCATTTTGACCCAATTTAGAGTAAAATCATGATTTTGCTGTAAAATATGTCAAAAATCAGCAACTTCATTTACCTGGAACACTGTTCCATCTACACTGAAGAGTGGACACTGTTTAAGTCGGTGGTTATCAACCAGTGGGTCATGGAAGCATTTTGAAGTGGCCACAGACCAATTTAAAAAAGCTAGATTTATTGAAGAATTTAGTTTCATTTGTGCAACTATGCTTAATTTTACAGGAATAACGGCTTGGGGAGGAATTTTTTTGATTTGATTGGAACATAGTGTTAATCCTGGTGCACACAGGCTTGCGAATGCGACCTCGAATCCCAAGCATACATGCGACCTGTAATCGCGATTCTTTCTATAAATGTAGAAGATGGTACGCGTTGTGCGCTCTGCTGAACTCCTCCAAAAATTGATGTGTTGGTCAATAATGTTCAGCAACAAGTATCTCACTAATGCACGGTTGAATAAATAATCTGTTTTGAAATGTGTTTTGCTGTTTTTTGTTTTAAACCCTTTTTATAGGTTCTCGCTTTCATAAAAATTCATTGGGCTGCAGAGTTTTTGTGCAACGAAAATGGGCCACGAAAGGAAAAAGGGTGGGAGCCACTAGTTTAAACAAAAAAGATCCAATTTTCACTGTGTTGCTTCCCAACACTTTTCCCTTTACAAACAAACAAGCGACCGCAGCGACCATAATCCCTAATTAGTGACGATTTAACAAAACCTGGAAGCACTCGTAATGACGTAAATCCCGATTTGAGGGCTCTTCATTGTAGCAGGTTCCATACAATAGTAAAGAGTAAACAAAAATTGGGAAAAAATAGTAGTTGCTTTTATTCGAGAATGAGGTGTAGATGAATTTATTTTATTTTTTATAACTGCTCTTTAAAATGTCTCACGCTGTCCAAGGCGCCGTACCACCAGCCCTTTATAGACGGACAGGGTTAGTGTTGTTGGAAATGTATGATCTTTACGGTTCTGCTTAGCCTAGCCAAGTTATTTCTTTTTATTAAAAATCACTCTGAGCAAGGCCGGAAGCAGAGCCTAAAAGGAACCAACTGACGGCTACTTAATAGCAAAGAGCTACTAAAAGATGCCGTACCAGCAATTGCACTCTAAGCGGAAAACATCCCAAACGAAACTGAACCACCATGGTAAAGTATATTGAGTGGTATCTGCCCTGGGCGATGGTAGAACCTTCTACTTTCCTTTTAGTCGCCTTTTATGAGATGCAGGAAATACATTAGGATTATTCTAAAACCCGTACCAATTGATGATAATATTCCTTTACAGTGCTGATTGAGTACTTCTGTGAGAGCTTTTTCATTTGATAAAGGAGCTATGGAAAGCCCTATTTTCTTGTTGCTTGAGCTCTTTCAGTGTACGGGATTAAAGTCAAGAGATAGTTGCCCCCACTATCTGCTCTCTCTGCATTAGCTCTTTGTCATACCACCGGTCATAATTATTGTTTTTTTTTAGATTCAAGGGCTTTCAATGCAGAAATTGCAAATAATGAAAAAAGTTCCTTGAAAATAGATTTATCATGCATGAGCACAGATAAAGCGCACTGCTAGGGTGTGATATATAAATGTGGCTCATGCTCAACAAAGCGTTTTGATTTTAGAATTTTTTGGTATTTTCTATATCAGGTTCATACGTAGTTCAGTTTGCATGGAATGTATTCTGCTTAGCAGGTGTAATCAAATGGTCATCTAAGAGAAAAACCCTTTATGCTAGTGTTGTCACATGTTATTGCCCAGGGCAGATGCTCATTGCACTTTATTTTTTTCAGTTAATACTTAATTCTTAGAGTGCAGTTGTGGGTTTACCATTCTATATAGTAGTTATAATGCAGAAATTTGTGAACAGACAGAAAAAGTTTTTTTAAAAGTTGTTTTATCAGTGATAACCTTTTATTTTTGAATCAGAACTTTGGCTACAGAGTAGTAGTATGGTTCTGTGTGCCGAAAGGCAAAAGAGTGTTCACTTTGAAAATCGACAACAATTCAGTAGAAAATCAAGGATCATTGATGCTAATATTACACACAAACATGACTATGTGTCATTTATGAACATTGGGAACACTAAAATTCCTGTATCTTTAAAGGAAGAGCGCCCTAGTTTACCAGTTTTATCTTCAGTATCTTTTGGACGGAAATTTAACCACAAATTTTGGGCTCGACAGGGAGGGAGCTATTCACAAAGAGAAAATCGCTCAAAAAAAGGTTGCAACGCTGAAAACCCCCTTGAAGCTTTTAATAGTTTGTCGAGCTCTGCACAAAAAGATTTAAATCATCTTGTTAGCTTGGCAAGAAAAGACTTCAAAAATTGGCCAAATTTAAGTCCGAAAGAGTTTAAAAACATCCCAAAAACACCAAAATCTGGATACACGCAACGTCAGCAACAGATAATCTCAAAATATCGTGAGGAGTTATTACCATATTTGGTGTACAGCAAACACAAGCCACCTTTTGGGGGCAAATTCCAGCCCGGGAGTCATCTTTTACCTCGTAGTATGTTTTGGCCCGCTTTAAAAACTGATTTATTTTTACCTAACCGTCCAAAATGGCCGAGAGAACGATGCTTGTTTGTGAAAACTCCTAAAATGTTGGAGTCTGTTCCTCACACCACCGAGTGTTTGTGGGGGGATGAACCCAAAAAGAAAATACGTAAGTATTTGGAGAGATCAGTATTAGCAACTGAGTGTATATCAAAAGTTGGGCTGACAACTATCTATTTTTCGCAATGGATAACATCGGCACACAAGCCTCAGAGCAAAAACTCTATAAATAGGAAATGAATGGAAATTTTTTTTATTTTAGAAATGCGTAGGGGCATGTGTTCATTTAGAATGATCTATATTATTGCTATTTTCATGAACTTGAGATATATTGAGAATGTGACAATAATGGTCGCTGTATAGCTTCACCAATATATATCGACCAAGTGAAACCCAACCGGAAAAATTTGGCGAAAAAACACGTTTTGTTAAGTATGTGGTACTGATGGATCACGTTATTGAGATGCGGTCCATCTGTGGCCCATGCTTGATAAAATAAAATTTTTGGGAAGGTCTCAGCAGAATCATATTATTTTACCCCAGATTACCATTGTAATTCAAAAAAGGGGGGGCGGGGTCAACAGGGGTCCAACTGATTAGCTAAAACTGTAAATTGAGTCGACCAGATATTTATCTCGACAAGCATGAACCACAATTGGGCTGTCTCATAATGTCCTGATTCATCAGTGGCCTGGGTGCCCTGTTTGCTCAATCGGTAAAGTGTTGGGAATACGCTTCGAGCTACGTATCTCTCATTGCGTTCGAATCCTGTGAGGGATGATGATGATTATATGCGAAAAGTCTGCTGGACGCCTCCTGATGCACGTTGGTTCACATAATGACTGCTTATGACTTCCTCCACCAACCAGGTCCATGCACAGAAAAATAAGCCAAAAAACCTTCACACCGGTTCGGAACCGGTATCTGCACAAGAGGTTGTGGTTCACCATATGGTTATGCTGTAGTCTCGGCTTTCCTCGCCTGCAGGATAAAAATGAAACCCTATCCTATCCATGGTACATTTGTACTTGACAGAATATGTTTGACAGGCAAAATTCTGATTGTGCCCTTTGGTTCCATTCAGTGTTGGGAACGAGTCACCGCTTTTCCGAGTCCCAAGTCAAGTAGAGTCGAGGGACACACAAGTTGAGAGTCGAGTCCAAGTCTTACGGAAATTTGAACTCAGGTCTAGTCGAATCACCCTACTTACCAGTCGAGTCGTACATTTACAAGTCGAAAGTGAATTTCTAAATCTATCCAAAAACAATATCAGATTAATTTGCAACTTTTCACAATATAAGTAGTCGCTTAGAATCTCCATATTATCATCATTGGATAGACAAACACGGATTTCATAGCAGGGTGCATTGCATGTTTTATATCCTCTATCCTCCTGGTAGGCGCATTTTCTTCTCTGATAATTCCCAAACTACAGACAAGGTTTTTTAAAAGGTGATCGCAGACTTCGGTACATTTTTAGTCCTGAGTCAAGTAGGGACTAGAGATGGGTAAAATGGAGTCATTTTAAATTTGAATCTGATTCGAATATTTTTTTTCGAATCCGATCGAATCGCTAAATTTCATTAGAATGCCAAATATCATATTTTCACCATTATTATTATTGCAATTAGGAAAATTTAAAGTTATAAATCACAAATATCGGCATAAACCTAAAGATTTAAAAGCGGTGTATTCTTAATTACACTGCATTGGAAAGCGAAAATTTTTATCTTAACGACAAAATATAATCGATTTTGGTCAAATTTGACCAAAATCAGTTGCATTTTGTCGTTGAAGATTAAAAATCCACTCCTTTTGGCAAATTTTTGCCTATATCAAGCCGATTCACTATTGATTCGAAAAATTTCAATTCGAATTACCCAGCCGTAGTCGTGACGCAAATCTCCCCAATACTGGTTGATATCAAATATCCTTAGTTCGAATCCTAATATTTATCATTTCTTCTTTCAGACCCAACACTCAGGATGCAAGCCAGCAATACCTCAACTGCATTTGGTCGAGCAGTTGCCAACAACATGGAGACAAAATGGCGGCAGTTGCATCAACAACAAGGTGACGGCAGACATTTTGTGTCCAACAACAACGGATCAGAAAGCTCAAGAACTGTAAAATCTGAACGCCATCAACCTTCGATAGGAGAATTTTATTCAAATGATCACAGCGATAATCGACATAGAAACAATCACCATGGCGATAGACTACAAAATGTAAACAACAAAGACCAAAAGGTTTGGATTCGATTGTGTGGTTTTTCTAAACGGTAATTCAATTTACCACAAAATATTTGAGTGCCTCTCATAAAGCGAAATGATGGTGTACTGGGAAAGTATGATTTTATTTAACCCCAATTATGTGTTTAATTTTTTTCTCCGGTACAGACTACTTAGAATCCTAGTTAAGATGTCTAATAATCTCTTGTAAAATTTACGCTTTTCTTAAGTTCAAAAACATATAAATATGTCATTAGAATTTTCAACTGTTCACACACACTTGACTTTTGTATTTAAATAATAATTTTAAAAATCGAAAATTTTCAAGCTCAATGGATCATAAAATCATGAGTACTAAAGGACGCAGATTCTTTACTTCTGGTTGAATTTAACCATAAAATATGTGAGCGGCTTCCAAGCCTAAACTTTGTTTCAGTTAAATGGTGGTTTACGAACCACAATTATGTGTGTTGATTTGCCTCAAGAGTAAATATATGCCCTGTAAGTTTGGCCTTTAGAATCATGCAACAAAATCATAATTTATTGATTTGTATCTTGATTTAAAATAATTTGCTTAGACTTGCTTTGCCAAGCATGGGTCACTGATGGAATGCACCGTCTAGGCACGGTCCATCTGTGGCGCATGCCTAACAAAATAAAATCTTTGAATGGGATGAACAGGGCTGTCCCAAAATATTCAATTCACAATGCCGTATTCAGATCGTGAATTATCCGATTCGATTTCTGCAACAATTCGAAATCAACAAAATATATGCTTAAAATATATTTGCAAAATGCTCATTTAGAGCCCTCTACCTCACACAGTTCCTGATGGATTTCCTGGATAGATTCATTTTTTGGGGGAGCCAAATTTGACATAAAACATGATTTTGCTGCAGAACTTAAGATTTTATGAAGAATCCATACAAAAATAACAAAATAAGTTTATGCGGCAAAAGCATAATCTATGGTAATTTCGCAAAACTTTGCATATATCCTGATATTGCTGCACTGAAATCCACTATCTACCAAATTTAACTTAAATCATGATCATCCTGTACATATATTTATAATCAACAAGCTTTATATATGTATATCATGATATTGCTGCGCCAAAATTTGTGATTTATCCTGATTTTTTCTCCTATTTTCTTTCAGCAATGGCGAGGCAAGCCAGTAATCTATGATTGCGAAAGATCATCTCGAGCCCCTCTACCTCATGCAGTTCCTGACGGATTTCCTGAATCATTAATATTTGAATCAAGGTTTGAGTCTGGGAACTTGAGACAAGTTCGAAGGATGTGAGTTGGCTTTTTATGTATCTGCTATCTTATTTTTTTATTTCAAATTCACTCCAAGCAAGGCCGGAGTACCTAAAAGGAACCAACTAACGTCCACTTAATAGCATAGAATTTTACTACAAGATGTTGTACCAGCAACTGCACTTTAAGCGGAAAACACTCCAAACAGAACTAAACTGCTATGCCAAAGTGCGATGAGTGATATCTGCTCTGAGCGATGGTAAAACCACCTACAACTTCTTTGTTTCCTTTTAGTTGCCTCTTACAACACGCAGGAATATATGTTAGAACTATTCCAAAGCCCGTAACTACAGGGCTACCTATCATACCTACAAGCTTCTGTATCTACTACTATCTTACCAGCAGCGGTTCTCGAATTCATGGGTTTACGGGTTTCTACAATCTCGCACAGATTCTCGTTCAGCGCTTATCAAGGCCAAACTGAAAATTCAAAATAGTCCTTTTTTGATGAATAATAGAATTCTTAAGATTTCTCCCGCTTATTTTTCATGCAATCCAGTATGGATTTCTTATTATTTACTATAAAGCACTCACTAAGAGATGTTAAAAAAGCTTGCTTTTGATCATTCCTACCTCTCAACTCTATTTATCATTATTTATTATTTACCTATTTTCATCGTTCATCGATTTACTCCACAGAGGTGAATTTGAGTACGAGCTTGTCCTTCGCACAGACATGTACACAAAGCGACATACCCAATGGTATTACTTCAGGATTCAAAATGCACAACGAAACGTCACATATAAGTTCAATATCATCAATTTCTTGAAGAAAGATAGTTTGTATAATTATGGTAAGTTTACTTACGTACAAAAGATTTGAACAAATCTTGTAATATGTGGAATAAGATTCTGGTCTTTTTTTTTTTAACTCTCGACCTCATCTTAGTCAAGTATCCTTACGATCTTTGTCGTACATGGATCCATCTTCACAAGATGATTGAAACAGAGAATAGACAGTTCGTTGCGCAACACTAGATGTGTTCGTTTACTGATGCCATTAGTGGCAGAAAGTGCGTGCCAGATGCTGGGAAGACACCAAAATGTGAAAGAAATCTCCAAGTGTGAGAAATGTTTTTAGCATTTCTCGTCATCGCATAAAGTGTGTGATATATTTGCAGGCTGGAGGCACCAAAAATGTTATTTTTTTAATGTTATCTTGCCCATAAAGTTTGAAAATCTTAGGGGGAAGCGTTCCACTCTCCCTTCTCAAAACTTGTGGCGGAAAGGACATGTTTCCTGTCCCACCTGATTCTACGACCAGTGATTATTAGTTCAATTAGCTATTGTTTTTCTGAAATCAGGAATGAAACCACTCATTTACTCTGAAAATCTGGCATCAGAGAAGAAGTTGGGTTGGCACAGGAATGGAGAGAATATAAAGTATCTTCCTTGGACGAATCCTACAAGGAATGGTCTCTTGTCCCTAGATTTGCAGTATTATAACCTGGAATTTGAGGTGAGTGTTGTTGAAATTATAAATTTTCACTATTCAGATTACAGCTTTGGTATACCGGTACACGAAAATTTTCAGTTGTATCTCTGTCAACGAATATTGGGAGTTTTTTTGTAACTTTACAGAACGGAGACTAATCCTGATATATTTTCTGTGTGTCATAAGAGTTGACTTGAAGGAAACAGGTAGTATATGGTCTTAAAGTTACCCAGGGCAGATATCTCTCACTGCTCTTTACTGAAGCGTTTTAAGTTTAGGATGTTCTTACAGTTGTAAACAGTTGCTGGTGTTGTATTTTGTAGTGGCTCTCTGCTATAAAAGTTGCCGTTACTTGATCCCTTTTGAGCGATGTTTTCGTCCTTGCTTGACGAGTAACTGCAATAAAAAACAATTAAGTGAAATTCCTTGAACAAAGAATTAGTGCTCTTTATGGACACAATGGATCACCCAGACCAACATTCTGTACCGGCGGTGGCTTAGAGACTGACAGGGTTATTGTTGTTGGAATTATCACGTTTCGGCTTAACCTACCCAAAATATTGCACCCTGGGTTGAGTTTTAGATATAGATTAATGAACCGGTCTTTCTGGGACTTGAACCAGAGATCTTCAACATGAGATGCCAACATCACACCCACTGATAATCAAGTTGGTCTCTCAATCCTAGAACAACCTGTCATTGAGAGAATATCTAAAATATAAATTTTTCACGCAAAAGAATTACAAAAGTCCAAAATAATTACAAAATCCAAAATATATTCGTTTTTGAATGCTAGGCATAATAATTATTTTAGTCCTAGTACCATCTTGAATTCTTTTTATCTTCTCAGGTAACTTTCGACTGGGAGAACATAGAAGATGACAATATATATTTTGCTCACTGCTACCCGTACACGTACACCGATTTGAAGAGACATTTAGATAATTTGATGGCAGACCCCGAACAATCGTGCCACGTAAAGCGAGAAGTTTTGTGCGAGACTACAGCGGGAAATGCATGTTTTTTACTAACGATAACTGAGTTTCCTGATAAAGAGAAAGATAAATATAAAGATTTCCATCAGGTGTGGATTCCGTTATGCGAAATATTGATGAAATCAGATAATTATTTCATTTGTAGTTTTCAGTAATTAACCCCTAATAATCTGTATTCAATCATTTTTAGTTAGATTCAGGAATTAATTTTGAATTTGGGGTTGGATCTTAAATTTGGATCACATTTTATTGAATATTTTTGCAGTACAATTACGACAAACTAGAGAGGTCCGAAGTCTTGCTTCACACTTACAGAAATAAATTCGTGCAAGTGTGAAGCAAGACTTTGAACCTCTCTAGTTAGTCATTATTACTCTCACTAATGTATCCTTGCATGTACTGCATACGGATCCGCAAACACTAAGGCACAGAAGAAGGATAAGTAGTTAGTCCACGTCCCCCAGATCAATAACAATAACGACAATCGCAAAATGTACAAAGAGCCATTTTAATTATGTGGTAATTTTGGAACTTTGTCACGCCACATTGACAAGTGTGGTAATCACAGCCCAAGTCTATTCTGGAGGAAAAGCCTTTTAGGTACAGCCCTAAAGGCAATAAGTAAGTGACGGTTGGTTTACCATCACCCAGGGTAGATACCGCTCGCTGCACTTGCCATAGCAGTTCAGTTTTGTTTGGAATGTTTTCTGCTTAGAGTGCATTTGCTGGTATTACAACTTTTAGTAGCTCTTTGCTATTAAGTGGTCGTTAGTCGGTTCCTTTCAGGCACTGCCTTCGGCCTTGCTCGGAGTGAATTTCAATAAAAAAAATGGTAGATGGTTCATCATTATCCGGGGTGGATACCAGAGTGAATTCTCGAAAAAAAAAATTTACTGTTACTATTTTGTTTCAATGTCAAATATTTTTCTAAACACATTACAATAGGGCTGGGCAATTTGCTTCAGTGATTCAATTGATTCAAAGTACAGATTATTCGAATCAATAGTGAATCGGCCATAGGAACAAAAGCATGCTAAATGAAGTGCATTTTTTATTTTTAACGACAAAATGCAATCAAATTTGACCAAAATCGGTTGTATTTTGTCGTTAAAATGAAAATACATCACATACATATTTCCTAATCATCATGACGGAGACTATAATAGTAATATTAAAAATGGGATATTTGTTATTTTTATGAAATCAACGATTCGATCAGATTCGGAAAAATTATTCGAATCAGATTAAATTCCAAATGATTCAGTTTTGCACAGCCCTACATTACAAGTGATTTTCTTCTTACTCCAGGAAAAGAAAGGTGTCGTTGTCACAGCACGAGTTCATCCTGGCGAATCGCAAGCAAGTTGGATGATGAAAGGTGTCATTGATTTTCTGACTTCCGATTGTTTAAAAGCAAAGATTTTGAGAAAGAAATTTGTTTTCAAGGTTGGTATCAGGGAAAGGTGTACAAACTATCTGGTTGGTTCGTATTGGGCAAATTCTTTAATTCCTCGATTTGATCTTTATGGTAATTTTAGTGTGAATGTGTGTGTGTTTGGCGCCCCTTTGTTTTTTGTGGGAGAATGGGGTACCGTATGATGTGTTTAATCGAATTTAGTAATATATATTTTTTGAGTTGAGCAAACGTGTGTTACCTTCTTCACATGTTTCTTTGAAACTTATCCCGTTGCACATTTTTAAACCTATTTTTGTGGTTTTCTGATAACTCTGTAATATGATACCTTCATTTGTATCGCCTTTTGGGTCGACAGAGATGTCGAAATAAACTATGCCTATGTTTAGTATAATCAGTGAAATTTAAATTCTGATGTAATTGACCAAGGTGGTCGAATTTCAGTTTTCTTTGGGTTTCTGAAATGTTCATATCATTTTCTTCAAATTGAAAAAAAAACCTTCAAGCTATCAATATTGCTCTTTCATAGTGGTTGTTTTTACCTTCATTCTCCGGCAGGATAAAAATGAAATAATCTGTGAAAAAATAAAATATTTTTATTTATTAAGATTGTGCCAATGCTGAATCCAGACGGAGTCATAGTTGGAAACTACAGAACATCGTTAGCTGCTCGAGATTTGAATCGAAACTATCGTCATCCCCGACAACTGACGTTTCCTACGATCTGGCATACAAAACAGATGGTGGATTTGTTCAGTAAAGATCATGAGGTATATAGAATATCATTTTCATCCTGCGGGAGAGGAAAGCCGAAAATACAGCTTAACCATATGACGAACCATGACCTCTAGTGCAGATACCAGTTCCGAATCTGGGTGAAAGTTTTTGGATTATCGTATTTCTCATTTTTCCTGTGCATGAACCTGGTGGTCCAGTAGACCTCTTGCATATATTCATTATCTCTTACGGGATTCAAACCTGGGCTAAGCGTATTCCTGACGCTTTACCTATTAAGCTAACCGGGCACCCATATAATGATCATTGGTATCATTAATTTTTTGTGGAAACTTGGTCATAATTGCTAAGCTCAAATCAAAAATATTTAACTTCCCAAGTATCAGCCACCATTTGAACCTCTCGGCGTCGTAATCCAGTAGTGGCCGGCCAAAACATTTTGACACATATTTGTTCACTGGGGACCAAAAAACAGTAATGTCGTGATGCTTTCAATGAGGTAATATCACTGTAGCTTGCTGCTTAATATCCTAAAAGGCTGTAATCCATTTCTATTTGATATGATGGCTTCTTTGCCACGGATCAAGGGAAAAAATTTTTTTGCTATTAAAACATTTAGAATATACAAATCTAAAAATTTTAATCCAACGTAAACGATCGTGATTAAAAGCTGGTTTTACACCTTTTTTCTCTTTATCAAAATCTGAGAAATGTCAGAAACATTCAAAAGTCATACATCAGCAGATAATAACAAGTGCCCTTGAAAGTGCACTCAGTAAATACCGATGATGATGCTTCACTTATTTCGAGATGTTTCATCTATTTTTAGAGCAAAATGTTCTGAATGATAGATTATATATTGGGTTGAAGGTGAAGAACAATGTGTTCACATTTTTTGAAATGCTTGTATAAAGAAGTCTGACGTTGGTCAGACAGAACTTTGCAGAAATGAATTTGTGAACCGTTTTTGAGGAGTCGTTTACGGACTCTGACGAACTTTCGTGCTGATAAATTCAGTTATATTTGCGACTCTTACTCTATTGGGTCATATCTGTGTACAAAATAGAAAAATTTTGGAAAAATGACCTTTTGCGACCATTAGTAAAAAAAAGGTGTTTATAGTCCGCAAAATACGGTAAGTGTGGAGAATGACCTAAGATTTAATTATTTAGTCACAGTTAATTTTGCTACTGCATCCTAACATTCAGTGCATACGTATCCGCAAACATGCTTTTATAGATTCAAAATGAAAATTTAAATAAAAAGAGTTCATATTGTTTTTCTTGTTCTAGATCATCTTATACTGTGATCTCCACGGTCACTCCAGAAAACCGATGGTCTTCATGTACGGGTGTGAGAGGAAAGCTCTTTTCACTGGGAAAAATAGTGAGTAATCAATATTTGGTTATCGAAGGATCATTTTAATTGTACATAAATGATAAACTTTTTTGCAAAGAAAAAGTAGTTTTGCGCTGGGTGATTTGGAACAAACTGCCTATACTCTCTCCCACTCCTCTTGTGAAGATGGATTCAAGGCTGTAAGCATACTTGAATAAGATGAGGTCGAGAGTTGAACAAAAAAAATCAGAATCTTATGTGGAATAGGATTCTGATTTTTTAGTGGTATTTTTGCAGTTCCTACAATTCATTCAGAGTTGACCGAAGGGTTACAGGTTTTTCCTGTTCGATCTCAAACTTTTTGTCAATTTTTTTCCTCGATGGGATGGGATAGGATATCATTTTTATCCTGCGGGAGAGGAAAGCCGAGAATACAACTTAACCATATGGCGAACCACGACCTCTCCTGCAGATACCAGTTCCGAATCGGGGTGAAGGTTTCTGGATTATCGTTTTCCTCATTTTTCCTGTGCATGACCCTGGTTTCAGCAAATGAGCAATATAGACTGCTATTTCATAGCAAGGTTATTTTTTTCTGCAATTCTATTGCACCATTCAGCATTCAAAATATTTATGCAAGTGATTTTCAAGGAGTATTTTCAGGGATTGCTTGTTTGTGAGTTTTTTCTAATTGGAGTCTCTCTTTTTTTATAGCCACTTCTTAGAGTGGATCACCAAGATGGATCCAAGGTCCTGTTACAGCGGCCACTTATAGACTGGCAGGGTTACAATTACTGGAAAGATATGATCTTTTCCTGTTCGGCTTAGCCTACCCAAGTTATTACACCCTGGGTTGAGTGGTGGGAATGGATAAGTGAGCCGGACTCGCCGAGACTCGAATCTGAGATCTCCAACTTGCGATGCCAACATGTTTAACCACTAGGCGCCCACTTTTTTGGCAGTGCTAGGGTGATGATAATTAGAGCATTCTTTTAGCCAAAAATTTGAATATTTCATCGAGTCAAATATAACTATTCGGCCTTTTAAACTATTCTTGAGTTGCCAGCTCTCTGATACGATTTATAAATGAAAAAGAAAACAGTTTAAATAAGCATGATTGCCGTTGCATCATCCTCGCATGACCAAATAGGAGCATATTTTCAATTATTTTGCAAGCAAGAAGGGACAAAATAAATGAAATCATTTATTTTTGTTATTTCATATTAAAATTTTTTTTCCAATATTTCAGGTAAAATTATTGACCCAGATGACAGGAGTCCACGAGACTGTGCCAAGGATTTTATTGAAGAAAGATTGTTCCCATGGTTGATGCATAAGAGATCACCAGACAGGTTAATAAAAAGATTTTTAATATTCTTTGAATCTACCCATATTTTAGGCTTGTAGCAATAACGGTTCTGTTTTGTATTGAAATGTTCTATGCTTAGGGTGCTTGGTTAGCTCAAGGTGTTCCCGGTTAGCTCAATTGGTAAAGCGTTGGAATACGCTTCGAGTTACGCATCTCTGATCGTCATGGCGCAGGTTCGAATCCCGTCATGGATGATGCGGTTTGCTTGTATTTCGGACATTTTCCGCTTAGAGTGCGGTTGCTTGTACTTCATCTTTCGGTAGCTCTTTGCTATTGAGTGGCCGTTAATTGGTGCCTGTTAGGCTCTCTTTCCGGCCTTGCTCAGAGTGAATTTCAATGAAAAAAAAATATAGCAGTTTGCTTATATTTCAGACATCTTCTGAGTGCGGTTGCTGGTATTCTGTTTTTGTCAAGGATCCCTTCGGCCTCGCTCAGAATGGACCAAAATAGAAAAAAAACAGCTTGAATGTTTTGCTACCCCTGGCTGTTTTATGTTCTATATGTGTGTTTTTTTTCAGGTTTTCATTCCATAGCAGTAAATACGCAGTTCGGAAATGTAAAGAAGCCACTGGTCGGGTTGTTATGTTTCGACAATTTGGGATTACTAATAGTTTTACTTTGGAAGCTTCATTCTCTGGTACAATGCAAAAGAAATGGTGAGTAATATTTAAAGCCACAGTGAATCCTAAAACTAGAGATACTTTCTATATATATACTACCTATATCTTTATGACTTTCTCTAAATCATTAGCTTCGTTCATTTCTTTATTCAAATTTATGCTTATGTGTACTTTTTGCTGTTTATCGTAATTTTTACCTTGAATTTATTACTTCTCTATTGTGAATATTTGTGATTTCTGAAAGAGATTGAAATAATGGTAATCGATCGGGCATTGCTAATCAACTTTATATATATATAAATTAGGTTTCCTCATAGTTTTATCTAATTTATTTTTGATGTATCATAATTGAATCTAGAAATAATTATAATATTTCGAAGTTTAGGAGGAGCAATTGAATGCCTTATTTTGTTGATTACTTTGTTTCTTAAATCATTTTCTTCTTGAATCGCTTGCAGGGACTCTGGAAGACACTTTAACATTGAAGATTTCCTGTCGATTGGTCGAGCGTTATGTGAGACGGTACTGGACTATGAAAGAGTCGCTGATAACCCACTTCTGAAGTCAAGGGTCGTAATGGAATTGACGACGGATTTGGCTCAGCATGTAAGTTTATTTAGTTTATGGGGGTAAATCGCTGTGCATTGCAAGTAATGTTTTATCATTTAATATAAGGTTTTTTTATCATATGCATTTTAACACAGCGATTTAGTTTCATTTGGGAATGTTTTTTGCCTTATAGTGCCTTGTTGGTACTACATCTTATAGCAGCTCTTTGCTATTTGGTGGCCGTCAGTTGGTTTCTTTTTGAGCACTGCTACTAGCCTTGCGCTCAGAGTAAATAAAAAAATGATTGTAATAAGAGTCCCTCAAAGATTAGCCGGATGTCGTTCGTTTGTTTAAAAAAATTATGTGAACATACAGATTATTTATGGTTGTGACTCATATGAGAGAGTCATCACCTTTTAGCATTGCCTCATTAAGATATTCTAATTTTGAAAGCATCATGCGCTCTCGTGTGTAGTATATTCCTTATAAAATTTTATGGATTTCTTAAGCATATTCCAAAAAAATAAATAAATTGGTAGTTTGTGCTTTATGCACAATGGTCATAACCAGGAAAAGCACGCCTGAATTCAGCCTAGTAGGTGTAGAAAACTGCTTTTGACGGACCTTCTGTCTGAATTCACTGCATTTTGCACTTCCGGCACTTTTTTCGGCTATTTTATGGTAATGTGTGTTAAATTAATTTCCAGCGGGTATGATTATGATGTCACAATTTTACTCTGCAAATTCCCCCCACCCTCTATCCTTTTCAAGGTTGTAAATACGCCACTGTGTAATACTAATAGCGAAATAAATTGATTCAACATTCAACTCATGTCTTAACACCAATTTGTGAATTATTTCACTTGATAATTATTCTAGATGATGGAAACAAACCCTCAAATGATGCAGAATCCTTCAGCCTCAACCTCAGCACCTCCTGCTACAACTCAACAGCATTCTACTGCAACCGTTGAAAGCAATGATAATGGAAGATCCAACAATACACAAAAAGGTGGGGGTGTTCGGTTAGCTCAATCGATAAAGCGTTTGGAATACGCTTGGAGCTATGCATGGAGCTATGCATGGTGGTTCACGTAAGCACTGCTTACGACTTCCTCCACCAACCAGGTGCGATAAGCCAAAAACCTTCACCCCGATTCGGAACTGGTCTCTGCACGAGAAGTCGTGGTTCACCTTATGGTTAAGCTGTATTCTCTGCTTATCTCTCTCCCACAGGATAAGAGTCATATCCTATCTTAGGTAGCAACCTGTATTTGTGAAATCAATTATGAACCAGATCCAAAGCGATTCAGAGGTATGTCTGACTCCAATGATTCAGATATTTATTCAGTGATTTGCAAAGATGTTTTTTTTTATTAAAATTCTCTCAGAGCAAGGCCACAGGAGACAAATCAAACTTGAAAATTCTCCCGAAGCCACTGAGCTACATGAAATGCAGAAATAGGAACTAAGGAGCCCCCATCCCTGATAGATGTCTATTAACGAGAGTTTTAAAGCCTTGTAGATCAACACGATCAGGAAAGCAGTGATAAGGCAAGGAATTCCAAAGTTTAGATATTTTTGGAAAGAAGCTTCTTGCATAAAACTGTTTGTGGCATTGTGGAACCTTCTATAGTGAATATGTGGGGTACGTGCAAAAGGAGCAAGCAGTGAGCAACGATCAGAAATTTAATTTTGTCATGCGTATACCACAGATATCTGTGTATCGATAGCTTGATCCATACGTGACGAAGTATATTGGAACAAACTTTCTCAACTGGTCTTTCTGTGAACCTTTATCGGAAAGAAATCCACTCTATGCAAGGATAGGATAGGATTTCATTTTTGTCCTACGGGAGAGGAAAGCTGAGAATATGGCTTAATCATATGGCGAACTATAACTGAAACTCATTACTTATTACTGGTGTAACTACTGACAACTGTTCCCTACGCTGTAACAAAAAATGCAGCAAAATAACTGGTCTTTGACAGTAATTTTACTCGGCGGTTTTGAAGAAAATTCAAAATTGACTTTTTTTTGTCAAATATGGAGCCTTTGCGGTGCGTTCCATCAACAACCCATAATTGGCATACATCCTATTTATCAACATGGCGTTTTTGTTAACTTTGGAAATATTTTATTACTGCAAATGACCAGTAAATTTACTGTACTTTTGTTGCAGTGTACATAAAAACAGAACTGAACCTTTGTTTGTTTCTTCCAGATTCAAGTCCAAAACAATATCGAGATTCAAAACGCCCAACAGTATTGAGAATCTCTGATGAAGAAGATGGAGGGAAGCAAAGCAGTAGCAAAAGATCGAACAAACAGGAAAACAAGAAAGAACAATTAGGTGATTTTAAAATTTTTTAAAAAAAAATAATGATTGGATAAATGTAAATATTTCAACACCCCTGTCAACCTTCACCCCGATTTGGAACTGGTATTTGCATGAGAGGTCGTGGTTCGCTATTTGGTTAAACTATATTCTCAGCTTTCCTCTCCCGCAAGATAAAAATGTTGTCCTATCCTAATACAAAAGACTGTATAAGTAACTTTATCTTATTACAGAGATTTCAGGAAAGCGGGCAAAACCTAAAGCAAAGTTCAATATGTGTTAAAAATAAGTTTTGAATACATATTCAGAGTTGGTAACGCACATTTGCCCACCTCAAAGTTGAATAGATAAATTAATGCCTCACGCAAAATGCAACACATGAGAACCCCTCACTATAAACTACATATACAACATGAACATGGTGGGCGCGGTGGCCTAGTGGTTAAACATGTTGGCATCACATATTGAAGATCTCAGGTTCAAGTCTCGGCGAGTCCGGCTCGCTTATCCATGCCCACCACTCAACCCAGGGTGTAATAACTTGGGTAGGCTAAGCCGAACATGAAAAGACCAGATCTTTCCAGCCATTGTAACCCTGTTCATCTATAAGTGGCCGCTGTTACAGGGCCTTGGATAGGGTGATCCACTTCAAGAAGTGGCCATAAAAATAAACTCTCAACGCAGAGAAGCTCCATAAAGACATTGAAAAGCTGCAAAAAACTACAAAAACATTTAATTTAAGTGCAGTTGTTGGCACTATTTTTTGTAACAACTCTTTGCCATGTAAGTGCTCGTTGATTAGTTCTTTATGAACGCTTCTTTGCTTGAGTCAATTCCATTCATTTTTAACTATTGTTTTACTCTGTTCGCACAGTTTCAAAAGACAAGTTGCCTTCAAAATCAACACAAGAAACAGCGACTTCAATTCTTGGTCCTCCTGAAGAATCTGGAATTACTGAAGAGCAGGAAAAGAATGAAAATGAAGAGGGAGGGCAAGAATCTACTGAATTGGATGAAAATTGCTTCAGACTTTTGGAACAGATTAATTTCCAGGGAATTGCAGTAGAATCGGAGTAAGTTTTGTGTGATGGTCTTCATCATCATGTTATGAATAATCAGGAATATCTTTGCCATGATGAGTGTAGTAATAACTTAGAACTTTTGAACTTAAGTAAAAACGAAATTTTTTTGATATTGCAAGTGTCAATAGTAAAGTTTTCTATATATGCAAGCAGCAGATGCGATGCCAACATGTTATTCGCTAGAACAGCCTTTTTTGTTAACAAAGGGCATGGAATTTGGAATGTGAAATGAATTTGTCGCAAATTTATTCTCTTATTTTTGAAGTCCACTCTCTGCAAGCAGCAGCCGCAAGCAGCTGAATATCAGCATTTGAATGAAAAAGTCATTACAAAAAATTTAGTACCAACAACTTACTCTAAGTGGAAAACATCCTAAAGGAACTGAATGGCCCCGATAAAGTGCAATGAATGATATCTACCCTGGGTAATGATAAAATCATCTCCCATCTTCTTTGTTTCCTTTTCTTCATCTCCTTTGTTTCCTTTTACTCATCTTACACACAGGATATACGTTAGGACAACTCTACTCCATAATCCGCACCTGCAGGGCTTAGAGTTGCAGTTCGTAGCCGAAAAAGAAGATCTTAAGATAGAGAAAAGGGCATAGATTTGCTTATTTTTTTGCTTTATTTATGTTGCTTATGAAAACTCCATGATCATTCATTCATAAAATTTTAATTCACAGCACAAGCTCAGACAGTGACAGTGAATCAGAGCCTGAATTACCCGAAGAACAAGCGAGCTCAAATCGACAGAAAAAGAAGAAGAAAAGAAAGAAGAGGCCAAGGTAATTCCATTTTTGACTCTATTTTCTAGATTGCATTGAATAAATCATGGCAATTTCTGTGTAAATTAATTTTTGTTGGGAACATACATACAGACATGTGAGTAGCTAAAATCATGGGATGGATCATGATTATATTATATGGGTGCCTGGTTAGTTCAATCGATAAAGCGTTCGTCATGACGCAGGTTCGAATCCTGTGAAAGATACATGTGAGAGGTCTGCTGGATGCCTCACCGGTGCACGGTGGTTCATGTACGCACTGCTTACGGCTTCCTCCACCCACCAGGTCCATGCACAGGAAAAATGAAAAATACGATAATCCGAAAACCTTCACCCTAATTCGGAACTGGTATCTGCATGAGAGGTCGTGGTTCGCCACATGGTTAAGCTGTATTCTTGGCTTTCCTCTCTCGCAGGATAAAAATAATGTATTATCCTATATTTGAGAGGTCTGTTGGACACCTCGCTGGGGCATAGTGGTTCACCTTTAGCAATGTATGTATGTTTATTCGTCTCAAAATATACTGTACATCATCAATATACAATAATAAGAAACATTACGATTATGAGACAGGCTGTTGTACGTACAAGACATATTTAGCCTAAAACGCAAAGTGCGACACAAACCTGCTATCTATGAAAACGAAGAAGATTTTAATATCATATAAGTGGAAAAAGAAAAAAATTGAAAAACATATAAATTTTAGGTAACAACATTGTATTATATGCGCAGTAGAATGTGTTAACAAGAAATTTAAAATGGGCGTGGAAACTTCTTACGGCTCCCCCCACCAATCATGTTCATGCACAAAAAAAAAATGATAAAAATTAATGTGATGAGCCAAAATCCTTCACCCCGATTCGAAACTGGTGTCTGGAATGTGGCTGCCATATGATTAAGCTCCCACAGTATAAAAGTGATACTCTATCCTATGTAGAGGAAGCCCGGTTAGCTCAATCGATGAAGCGTTGGGAATGCGCTTTGAGCTACGCATTTCTGATCGTCAAGACGCAGGTTTGAAGCACGTTACTGATGATGATTATATTCGAGAGGTCTGCTGAAGGCCTCATCGGTGCACGGTGGTTCACGCAAGCGCTGCTTACGGCTTTCTCCACCAACCAGGTCCATGCACAGGAAAAATGAGAAATATGATAATCCAAAAAAACCTTCACCCAGATTCGGAACTGGTATCTGCATGAGAGGTTGTGGTTTGCCATATGGTTAAGCTGTATTATCTGCTTTCCTCTCCCGCAGTATAAAAATGAAACTCTATCCTATCCTAAAGCGATTTTTGGGATTTTCTGGACAAATTGAAAAGTCCCAACATATGATTATATACGTTGTCATATGGTAGCACCATGCTCTCTGCTTTTTGTGAGATAAAAATTGCTATCTTTTTGCATAAGATTAAAAATTATCTTATCTGGTATCAGATTTTATCACTTTGACTAGTTCAAGAATGCAATTCAGTGTTCACCGGTATATACTTATTTAATTTTTGTCTTGGTATTATTTCCTTGATGGAGTTCACTTGGATAGATATCTATAATGTTTGCAAATGGACCATGTTAGTATTTCACAGGAAGAGCTTCTTCTCTATCTCAGTATTCTATCCTGTCCCTCTAGGAATAATAATGTTTAAAGTTGGTGAACATTTTCAGGTACATGAAATCCATATCAGCACCTCTGCCAGGAAATTCTAAGAAGGGTGAAAATAAAGATGATCAGAGACCAAAGGTAATAGTTTATAAGTGGGCACGATGGCCTAGTGGTTAAACATGTTGGCATCGCTGGTAAAACATCTCAGCTTCTAGTCCCGGCGAGTCCGACTCGTTAATCTATGCCCACCACTCAACCCAGTAATAACTTGGGTAGGCTAAGCCAAACAGGAAAAGTTCATATCTTTCCAGTAAATGTAACCCTGTCTGTCTATAAGCTGTAAGTGGCCGTATTTACAGGGTCTTGGACAGGGTGATCCACTCTAAGAAGTGGCTAGAAAAACGTATCTGCAACTTAAATATATAACAGATAGTGAATATTAAATTTTGAGCTATTTTTTTTAGCCTGTTAGCCTCTGTTCGACTGATCAAAAATAACGATGATCTGCAGTACCTAATGAGAACCAACTAACGGCCACCTAATCAAAAAGAGCTACTACGAGATGTAGTACCAGCGACTGCACTCTAAATGAGGAACATCCCAAACGGAACTGAACCACCATGATAAAGTGCAGTGAGTGGTATCTGCCCTCAATGGTAAAACCATCTACCACTTCTTTGCTTCCTTCTAGTCGCTTCTTACTACATGCAGGGAATACGTTGGGACCATTCTAGTCTGTACCTACAGGGCCCATAATGAATGATCTGGGTCTTGGACCTGGGACAATGAAATGAACTTCATTTCACAGAATGCAATTAACAGTGCTTACAATTATATCTGGTATGCAATTTTTTCTTGCGTCTTTCCATCCAGTGAGGAACCAATGAGGAACTGGTAAGGTTATCGAGCGTCATCGTAAAGCTGTGGTTACAGTGCCCCATCTAGGAAAACCCCACAATTTATTGCTCTTTGAAGCTTTTTATGTTTGTCAGTCTTGACCAAAATTTGCTGGGGTTGAACCCGCGACATGTTTGTCGGTTTTATGTGGCCTTCATTGAATATTTGACAGTGAATACCAGTCATTAATGTATCATGTCCCTAAGACACGGTCCATTTCCGGTTCATGCTCAACAAAATAATATCACTGGTATATTATTTATTACGTTTTTTTTATCAGGCTTATCCAGCATTTGTGAACCGCTACACCAATCGAAGTAACGGTGGGATTCCTATTTATGCTCAAGAAAGGATGCAGGAGAGAGCTGCCAGAAGGTAATTAAAACGAGTGTATCCGAATCAAGTTGAGGATGGGGGATAGAGCAGTCCCTTCTTAGAGTGGATCATCTTGTCCAAGGCCCTGGTTGCGGCCACTTATAGATGGACAGGGTTACAATTACTGAGAAGATATTATCTTTTCCTTTTCGACTTAGCCTACCCAAGTTATTACACCCTGGGTTGAGTGGTGGGCATAGATAAGCGAGTCGGACTCTCCAGTACTCGAACCCGAGATCTTCAACCTGCGATGCCAACAACCCCTAGGCCATTGCGCCCACAAATTTTAATTTATCGTTTTTAATAAAGTTGTTTCTGTCAGCATTTTGTTGCCACAATGATGCTTGAAAGAGATAGTTAAAGTCAAGAACAGAAGTTACAGAAAATTACAAGTTTTTTCCTAAGTTTGCGTAAAGTCATAACCTAACTTCTAACATCAATGTTGATTATGTTTAAAAATATTCTGGCTTGTCCACTGGTCATGTCCGTACATAAAAATCAAATACAGGTTAGAAAAGATATCTCAATCCTTGAGCTTGTTTTGATCATTGCACAGCAATATCTTGACATGTATCGAGAAAAAAAAATAATGGAAATTTAATTTGCTTTTAATGAAAATTAAAAAGACCTAACAATCTGGAGAATAACAAATTTAATGATAAATATGAATTTTGTTTCTTAATTTTTAGGCTCGCAGAGATGAAACTGGCAGAGGAGGAGAAGATCAGGAGACAGAATGAAATTATGCTTGGAAAATTGGATGAAAATGGAATAAGGGTATGTTTGCTTGTTTTTCATTTTATTGAAATTCACTTTGAGCAAGGCCGGAAGCAGTGCCTGAGAGAGACAGCTAATGGCCACCTAATAGCAAAGAGCTATTAGAGATGTAGTACCAGCAACTATACTCTAAACGGCAAACATCCCAAACAGAACTGAACCGCCATGGTAAAGTGCAGTGAGTGGTATCTATCTGCCTTTGGCGATTGTAAAACCATCTACCACAGAGTAAAAATGAAATCCTATCTCTATCCTAAGAGATGTCCTTATATGATTAAGTATTCTAGGACAAATTTTATTTTTTATTATTCTTGAATTGCTATATTTTGCAGCAAAATCATGATATATGTCAAATTTCACATTGTAAAATTTGACACATATCATGATTTTTTTGTAAAATGAGCAAAATAAGATCAAATATCAGTGACTTATCAGAAATGTTGAAGCATTATCTTTTTTATATATATATATAGCGGACTTAGAATACCATTCAAACTCAACTATAAGAATATACTATCTTAATGGTATCCACAATACATATGTTTCAACTACATGGCTTTGTGCACCAAAGTAAGCAGATTGTAAACAAAACAGACAAAAACAAGCAGTCAGCCACAATTGTAAACAAACAAAAACAATAATAATTATTAAAATGTCTGGATTGCCTTACATGTAATGATTACTCAACCATGTATCTGCTTTGCTGTATTTTATTCATTTGGTTGTTGTTGCTTGGTGTGTGAGCAGGTACCGAACTTTGGGTTGATTGAGGTTTAGTTTTACTGAGTTGTATAGTATATCACTACCTTCACAGATGTTGTATAGTGGGGTCTAGTGAAGTTTAGTACCATATTCCCGAATGTCATCAAAATAAAAACTGGCAGAATATTCTCATTCTAACCAGGGGCGCCAATGCTGCAAGCATCTGGCATTGTCTCCCGGGTTAGGATGAGTCACCTGCAACAAGGGAAATTTTTATGATGATCGGATATTTGGTACTAAACTTCATGAGACCCGTATAGTGTATGAGTACCTTCGCAAGTATATGAATTTTTCGGTCTCATGAAATTTGGTACGATATATCCGATTGTCATAATAATTTCCCATGTTGGAAGGTACTCATCCTAACCCATGAGACAATGCTAGATGCTTGCAGCATTTGCGCCCGCTAGTTAAGATGAAAATATTCTGTCATTTTAAATTTTGATGACATTCAGAAATATGGTACTAAACTTCACTAGACCCAAATTTTTCACATCAAAGGTGGTTGGTCGCAGTTCACATTATATTAATGCCAAACCCAGATAATAGTCAATTCTGATTCAAAATCCATTGCAGAGAATATATTACGCACAGTGAGTTTAATAGGAAATGATATATGTTATTATGGGGCTGGACTGGCTGGGACCTTGCAAGTTGACTGTAATGGCGTATAATGTGATTCGTTAGACTCTTGGTCAGAAGGTGTTTCACACAGAGTGACTATCTGTATAGAATGTTCAGTCTTCTCGCTTTGGTTCGCAGACCCATGTAGTTGAAAGCACCGTTTTTCAAATATATACATACCTGTAGATAAATTTCTGGGATGATTGGTGTACAGTTAAGTACATTTATGGCTATTCAGATTTTTCCTCGTATTATCGTCTTGTCATTCTTTTTCTGGATTGTATAGGTCTCAACTGTTCTGTAAATAAATTTCTTTTAGAGCTCAGGGATTTTCTTTGGTTAAATTTTTACACTTCCCTGTGTGTTTGTTTTTCCCTATTCAAGCCATTTTGTTGATGTTGTTAACTTTATTACGAGTAGCTCTGTTGTGCATAGTATATAAACATATAGTCGTTTGGTATAAGATTTTGAGTTTTGATATGAGAGGCTACTATAGTAGGAATGTGGGTGATAATTAATAAGTAGTAATATAAGTATAATGGTTTCATCATGGCATTATAGTTTTAGTTTTAGCGTCACCCAGGCATACTCGCTACAGTCACGGTAGGGATGTAGTTGGGGGTGTTTTTGTTAATCATCTCCATCAAAGATGCAGGTTTGAATTCTACGGGAGTTAAGATGTCAGAAATGATATCCTGACTTGATTGTACACGTATTCACAGGTTGCATTTTTCTTTTGTGTCATTGCATTGGAATAATAATTAAAAGTTTGATAAAAATCTCTTCATCTTAGAACTGACGTCTGCACAATGGGGCATGTTTCTTTATGGGCGGCATTTTATCCTTTATTTTTTGTGCAAATTTTATGTGTAGTTAAACGATCTGTAAACTTACAGTATATGTTTTAAATCTTTATACAGATTTTGCCAGTTATTTCTGACTTCTCTTTATTTTTGTTCGGTTTGTTTATATCAGTGTGTTTGGATGGTTTGTCTAATAAATATGTTATATGTTATGCTGAGACATATTCTGGGCTTCTCTTCCAATATCGTATTGTATTACATTTCCTCGTGTTATTCTGAAGTACTTCATTATTTTCCTACTTTCAAATAAACTTGATAACTTTGATTTTTTCTAGGATGCTGAAACAAGAGCAAGATATGCCGAAGTCTATGGAATCCGATACCAACTTGGATCTCATACTAACAAGTAGGAAATTTTATATAATCAGAGTTCTGATTTAATCTGTGCTCTATGAGAGGATTCAAAATTGTGGTGCTTGTAGAATGTCATTAAAGTGTGAAAAATTATCTGGATATTGGATAGTCGAAAAAACACTGCAAATATTCGGAATTCTGATCCAGATAGTACAGCTCCACTAATGAATTGAAGCACTGAGGCTTAATTTAATTTAACTTAATTTAAAGACAAAGGTAGTTTGGTACTATATTTCTGATTATCATAAAAATTTTCCATGTTGGAAGTGACTCATTCTAGCCCAGGATACAATAGTCCTAACGTATTTCCTGCCTGTCGTAAGAGGCTACTAACAGGAAGCAAAGAAGTGGTAGATTTTTTTACCATTGCCCAGGGCAGATACCACTCCCTGCACTTTACCATGGTGCTTTAGTTCCGTTTGGGATGTTTTCCGTTTAGAGTGCAATTGCTGGTAACACATGTTTTACTAGCTCTTTGCTATCAAAAGACCGTTAGTTGGTTCCTTCCAGGCACTGCTTCCGACCTTGCTCAGAGTGGATTTAAAAAGAAAATATGCCTGTAGCATTTGTGCCCCTTGGTTGTGATGTTATTCTGGTAGTTTTAAATCTGACTGAATACAATGCTAACTTCACTAAACACGCAGTATGTTAAGCTCAAAAGAAAGGATGCCTAGTTGACTCTATCAGTAAGGCATTAAAAATACACTGCAAGCTATGGATCTCTGATCGCCCAGACAAGGTTCCAATTCTGTGAGTGATGATGACTATATGCAGGAGGTCTGGTGGATGTCACACTGGTGCAAGGTGGTTCACTTGAGCGCTGGTTCAAGCACAGAATAATGGGAAAATATGATCAGTCAAAAACCGACTCCCGATTCGGAAGTTTCTCATTTTCCCTGTGCACGGACCTGGTCGGTGGGGCTTGCGCGAACCACCGTGCACCGACGTAGGGTCCAGCTGATCTCTCGCAAATAATCATCATCCCTCCTAGGATTCGAACCTGCTTCATGATGATCAGAGATGCATAGCTCGAAGCGTATTTCCAACGCTTTACCGATTGAGCTAACCGGGCACCCCTATCCTATCCTTACATGCTACAAACATTTTACTGTTTGAACTAACTCAGCTTTATTAAATTGATCTGTTTTGGTTCAGGCCGCAATACACAGTATACAATCCGTTTCAAGATATGTCACCACCTAGTGGACAAAGTGATCCAGGATTTCCACATCAGACGCCATACAGAATGAAACATGATGGTAAGTTTTAATGTGATATGTTTAAGATTTGTAGAGGGATCAGCCTGGTTAATTTTTCGTTTTTATTAAAATTCATTCTGAGCAGACCGGAAGTAGTGCATAAAAATCGCAAAGAACTTCTACAAGTGCAGTGAGTGGTATCTGCCCTGGTCTATGGTAAAACCGTCTACCACTTTTTCCATTATTTTAATTTCCTCTTACAACATACGAGAAAACGTTAGAGGACTTTTCTAAAGTGCTAGAGGGCTTATAAGTGTGTTGAAAGAATTATATTATAAATCCATTTCATCACTATGAGAAGGAACATATTAACTTCATAAACAAGAAAATATATGAAAATAAATACAATCAGGCATTAGAAGACAAATTTTTGGTGCATGCTGATAGGTACCTCTTGGTCAACAAGCGTGCTAACGCCGAAATTACGAAAAAATAAGAAAGATGAAGTTAAATTTTAAAAATAAGATAATTAATATTACTGCATTATAATCAATATAATTAATATTTATGTATATCCACTTTTTTTTTCTGGGGGGGGGGGATTCTGGTTTTTATTAATTTTTCATTCTCTGGTCTTCGTATTTCATGATCACTTGAGTGGAATACCCCCGAACTTTCACACTGCAAACAGTTTTGGAGCAGATCAGGGAATCTGTTTTAGAAAAAAAATAGAAATAACTATATTTTCTGTTACCAACAAAAAAAAATTAGGTCGATAGGTAAATAACATAAGTTATGAGCGTTTTTGAAAAAAGTTCGAAGTTGGTAAGTGTCCAGAGTCTGGCAATTTGATGGTACCTAACATTTCGTCAGTCCGCCCACTCCACTACTTGATATCATCAAACTTCTACACATTGAAGAAGACTAGATTTCTGTTCATCAGAATAACCTCCAAAGCATTCGCCTAGTTTAGTTTTGATGCAGTGCTGAATATAGACAGTGCTTGGTTTTAGGAAGTCTTGGAAGGTTGCTTTACCGAGCACCCCAGAAATGAGATATATATTTATTCAAGAGTCAAATCGAACAGTGATGAAAAAAATTTAGGCTTTTTTCGTTGTTATCAGTGCATGGGGACATGGCTAGTTTAGGTGGGCCCTACTTAGAGGATAGAATATACTTTTTTTGTTCATGCGTAGCTCAAAGCGTATTCCTAGCACTTTACAGATTGAGCTAACTAAGCACTCCAATTATGGAAAAAACTAATAATTTTTTTTTATATTTTTCAGCCAAAATGTATCACATCCAGCATTCTAACAATGCATTAGCTGAAGAATCGGAGACCAGCAGTCACGAAAGTGGCGGAAGCCGACAGAATTCAGCAAGTTCCGAGCCTGTACATGGACTAAACAGCACTGGGGAGGAAAAAGCATGAAAAACTGCCTAGTCGGACAGTGGTTCCGTTACAGACATTATCTTTCAAATTTGCTGGTGAGGGAAGGCAAAACAGCAGCACAAGCCTGAAATCACTCAGCCGTGACTGGATGACATCATCATACGAAGACAAAACTATTAAACTCAGTAAAAGACTGGCAGTTTGAACGATCCGGGTTAGAAAGATCAAAAACATTCGACTCGGCAACAAGTTTCACTAAAAAAGATAGAAATTTTGAAGAGAAAATGGCAAAAATAGACATTGGGGCGAACTTTAACAGACATTTTGAGGAACGATTTAATAAAAAGCAAAAACCTCCGACGGAGACATTATCAAGGCTTTCCTCGGCATCCCCGCCCCCCTCATGGGGATGTTTTTTACTCCAAAAAATATTACCCACTATGAAGTTGTCATCGGACAGACGAGATATCCCATACAAATGCACAGGTCGGTGAAGTTTTTTTTGTCTCAAATTCACCTTAGTCGAGTGTTTTTTATTGGAAAGTCGCACTAAGCAACAGCGGAAGCATCTGAAAGAAACAACTAACAACCAGGATGGCAGAATTTTGTTTTTCTTTGAGTATAGAATAGGATATCATTTTTATCCTGCGGGAGAGGAAAGCCGAGAATACAGCTTAACCATGTGCCAAACCACGACCTCTCGTGCAGATACGAGTTCCGAATCTCGGTGAAGGTTTTTGATTAACATATTTCTCATTTTTTCTGTGCATAAACCTGGTGTCCTGAACGTTTATCGTTTTCTTCGGATGGACACAAAAGGTTCAAAACCATCAGTTTCATAGCAGTATTGAAGATTTTAAGTCTTAAGTCTTATAAAGCTCAGTTTACTGAGCATTCTATTTTTATCGCAAGAGATATATCATAAAAAGCAACCTATTTGTTAAATTTCCTTCTGATGGAATCCACTTTCTTTGGGTGTCTTAGTAGCTAACAGTCTGCCAGTCTGCTGACAACCACATATAAGATAATATCTGCTTAACGAGCAATTGCAAGTTTAGTTGGAAACGTTTTGTAATGTTTCAGGTGTGCGAAGGCTTAGCATTTATCAAGTTGGCATCGCGGGTTGAGGATCTCTAGTAGCAGCTTGTCCAGCTTGTTATTCTATGCCCACCACTCAACCCAGGATTTAATGATATAGATAGGTTGGACTGGAAAGATCATATCTTTCAAATATAACTAACCCAGTTCACCTATAGGTGGCCACCGGTACAAGGCCTTCCTCAGGGTTATCTACTCAAATGAGAGGCATAAAAAAATATATAGAATAGGATAAGATAACATTTTTATCCTGCGGGGTAGGAAAGCGGACAATAAAGCTTAACCATATGGTAAGCACGACCTCTCGTGCAGATACCGGTTCCGAATGTGGGGGGGGGGTTTGGCTTGTCATATTTCTCATTCTTCCAGAGCGTGGACCTGGTTGGTGGAGGAACCCGTAAACAGTGCTTATTTGAACAGCTTTCAGCGATTGAGCTAACTGGGCACCTTGAATAATTAGGCAGTAGTTTCTTTGGCCTTTTAAATCAGGAATTAATTAGGAAGTTTGGCCTTTGAAATCAGAAATTTCATTTTGTCCAAAATGTGCCACAGAAGGACAGCGCCTCAGCGTCATGTTCCAATAGTGGCCCAAACCATGAGTGGGAGGAAATTTCCTGACAGGATGGAAGTACTAAACTTTGCATGATTTTATATTTTTTCATTGCAGAAATCGAAATGGTACTTCGGGGCCTCCAATGATCACAGGGGAATCAATTTTGAACCAGAAACCTTCAGAACACAACTCTACAACCACTAGTGAGCACAAAAGAGCACAATCGGCAGAATTTACCAAAAGCTCGTCAGCCGAAAGTGGCCATCACTATGTCCGGACACATTCGCTTGAAGATGGCAGTCAACCAAGTAGCACAGAATCTGCAAGAAATTCTGATCAAAATTACGCGATTTCGCGAACTCTTGATAGTACGAACTCTGAATTTATGTCGAAATCTAACGGCCTTGTTTATGCAGTCCATAAAGTTAATGTAGTGACCTCCTCTAAGCCGAATCAAGATAATAACGCACACATGGGGGCGCTGAGAAATACTCCGTATCCTCCAAAACGCGCTTCGACTATGTTTTCGCCGATCGTTAAACCTCTCAGCTCGATGTCAAATAGACGAACTTTTTCTGTTTCTACTGATCCGGATTTTAATATAAATTCAGCGAGATGATTTCGTTTTTTACGCAAATTTTATTATAAAATGTTTTGTTCATCATGCACTTTGCCAGCAATTACGTTGCTAGATTTGGGATTGACCGAATCAGAAATTTATTTTTGACGAGTAGAGCTGGGCGGCATTGGGTATATTTTATACCAGCATACTGCCGTTATTACCGGCACGCCAAGCCATTTATAGTTATCAAAAACCATGCTATTGTGTCATTTTAAAGAGCTTTGTGAGGCGCAACCTAACTAATGCAAATCAGATAATCAGATGCATACCTCTAAATGCGAGCGGGTTGTTGTTTCGTGACATTGCAAAAGTTCAATCGAGGCATATCAGCAGGTGTGAGTGGGCTAAAGACCCTTTTTTGTCGTCACTTGAAGAGATAATGCATCAGCTTGTCACCATTTTAGGCGGAATGTCACGAAATATCGGTATCACCGCAAACCGACATTGCGAAGATTAACGTGATACGGTATTTTGGAAAACTCAATACCGTCAATACCGGTATTTACCGTCCTACCCAGCTCTATTGCCCAGCATAAGTTGCCAATGAATCGCACCTCGGTGGTGCAGTCCATCAGTGACTCATACTTGGCTGAAATGCCTGAGTAAACTTTGCCTGACTGGGAAATTTAATTTAGCAACTTTCCACCTCATAAACAACTATTTGTAGCTCAGCGATATTGATATGACAAGATCGACGGTGCCTCAATAACGGCAGTTTTTCACAAGATATGATATGATGAAATTTTTCTCACTGCAATTGTCGAAATTTTTAATGCAGCAAAATCATGAATTAGTAGAATTTCCTAAAACAGTTAAATTTAAGCTCTATTTTTATATTTTTTGTTCCCTATTTCGTAACTTTACAATTATAGTCAAATTTAAAGCCAGTTAATAACATTTTTGCAACAGAAACAGGAGTTAGTAGAATAAACCCAGTGAGGAGTTATTTTCACTAATTACTTTTACTTTGTTAAACATTAAGAGTCTGTTGTCACACCTATGACACGATTCATCTGTGGCTTGTGCTCGATAAGCAGTAATTGGTTCAGTAGATAATAACTGGAGCATTAAATATGTTGTGCATTAGCTTTATTCCACTTAATCTTTATTGAAGAAATTATTCATAAAAATTTTAAGTATTGTAATAAGTTTAGATCAGTCTTTAAGCTTCAAATGTTTTTTCTAGTTTTTTTCATGTTTGGCATTATGGTTTGAACTCTGGTAAAGAGTTAAACATGTTGTCATCGCGGGTTGAAGATCTCGGATTAGAGTCCCAGCGAGATCGGCTCGTTAATCCATGCCCACCACTCAGCCCAGGGTGCAAAAACTTGGGTAGATTACACCTTACTTGAAAGATCGCATCTTCCAACAACACTAACCCTGCTAATCTATAAGTGACCGCTGGTACAGAGCCTTGGTCAGGGTGATCCACTCAACTGAGTGGATATGAAACAATCCATTGCATTTTAGTTCAGCATTTAAAACTTGTCAAATAATTCATCAACCCTGTTGCTGTTACTGTTTAACCTAGAGCTATGGTAAAACAAAGCAAACAGAAAAACATGCCGACAATGCAAGCGTGTATTAGGCCTTTTATATTGAAAAATGTTAAAAATTACTGCTATAAGAAGGAAAATTGCTGAAAAGCCACCATTTACAGACACAGTTTCTTTGTTAAAATGAATATTTGTTAGAATTCAATCAATTACATACTTAATTCAATTTCTTGAAGCTAGTAGGGAAAATCAATTTTAATATGATGTATTTTCTATTCTTCTTTGTTTAATAAATAAAATTATTTTTTGACAAAAAATTGTGCTGCTTTTTATCAGCCAGTTATGTATCTGTATGAAGTATTCAATATGGTAACTTCAGGTATTATATTCCCCAGAGTTTTGAGAATGAAGGGACACTTGGCCAAGATTTTGATATTACTCTTAAAATTCTGTCACATTGTTTTTGTGGGCCTTCGGCATAAATATATCTTTTATATGTGCACTTTTTCGTGACTCTTCCTTTGACATTGAAGTTTCGAATTTAGATAGTTTACTATTCCGAAACCTCCCGATAACATATTTCAAAATGCTCATCCCTGTTTGACATTTGAAGTTGAAAGTGAAGGCGAGGATTGTTGTATACGCAATTATGAATTGTGCGTTACATTTTTTGTGTGTTATGTCGTCTAGGTTTCCAAGAGTTTTTTTTGAAAGAGATAAAAGTCAGGAAAACAGCTGTGAGTTATTTGTAAAAGTTTTTTAAATCTTTGTATTTTTATTCAGCATGTTCTTAACCCTATTTTGGGTTTAATCCCTCGGATTTTTTGCTTTTGTTTGTTAGTTTGTAGTGTTCATCTGTTTATTCGTTTAGTGTTTGTTTATGATTTAGCGATTTAGTTGTCTGAGAAAGTCTGGTGAGGGATCACATGTGCTGTGCACAGGTTCTTAAACCCTAACCCTTAATATTTTTGCTTTTGTTTGTTAGTTTGTAGTGTTTATCTGTTTCGTATTTGTCCATGTTTTAGCGAAAATCTCAAATATAGAGAAAATCTCTATATTCGATTGATGGCACATTCTGCTACTGTTAAGCAGTATTCCAAAGTAATGCTTACTTTATATACGTCAGACCGATATTGTTGTAGTGTGTGAGGAAGTCTGGTGAGGTTGGTATCTACCTTAATTTTTATTGCTGTTGTATGTTAGCCTGTAGTGTTTATCTCTTTTTATTTTCGTGTTCGTTTATGATTCAATCTCAACACTATTGATTGCTTGAACATTTTTGAGCAGTATTCCCCATTAATACTTCATTAATAATATTCTCTGTGCTTACTTCTTTTATCTAAAAAACTGCCAGGCTGATCATGACTGTTTGTGGTTATCTGAGAAGGTCTGATTTACGACTCATTTTGATGTTGGCTTGTTTTATGTTGATAGCCAAGCTTGCTTTGAGGTGTTATGGACTTTGTTGATTGCATGCAGTGTTGCACTCAAAACCGTGATGAGGCGCAAATTTAAAAAAAATTTTGATTAAATTAGAATGTCATTAATGGGCATTGAAGGCAAAAAATTTCTTGAAAGCCGTGTTTTTCTTGTATATTGTATATTGCTGTTAAACATATCCCAAAAATCATGCTGGAGGCACAAAAAAATTTTATTAAGGAAGATTTGAAGGCCTAAAATGGATAAATAAGCATATGATGCTATGCGCAACAAAAGGTGTGGTAGATGGTTCTACAATCGCCCAGGGCAGATACTACTCACTGCACTTTATCATGGTGGTTTAGTTCTGCTTGGTAAGATTTCCACTTAAAGAGATGCAGTTGCTGGTACTACATTTTTAGTAGCTCTTTGCTATTGAGTGGCCGTTAGTTGGTTCCTTTTAGGCACTGGATCTGGCCTAGATTGAAGCAAGTCTTGATGAGCAAAAGTGTGCAAAAAGTTTTGGGATTTCCCATAGTTTTAAAGTACTTGAAAGGTGATTTTTGGAATTTTTCCAGTCAGGAGGGGGCATGATCTCCTTGAATATGGTAGTGATTGCATATGTGTTGTGTTTTGTAGTTTTATTCTGTAGTTAGTCACTGCTGTTCTGGATATCTGTGCAGGACAGCTTGTGGGTCGTTTTGACCTTTTGTGGGTCAAAACATTGGGTAGTTTATTTTAGTCTGATGTGAATGTTATAATGCAATTGTAGAAACATAGGATTATTCCAATTAGAATATTCATTCTGTTAAGTATGAATCACTGATGAATCACACCGAGAGTGACTCATACTTAACAAAAGATGTTTGGACGTGGTTATTCCGACCAAGTCTATAGGATTTTTATCCTGCGGGAGAGGTAAGCCCGGAATAAGGCTTAAATCATATCGCCCTCAAGTTCTTAATCTGGGAAGGTTTCTGTCACATATTCCTCATTTTCTATTGCATGAATCTGGTTGGTGGAGGAAGCTGTAAGCAGTGCTTATGTGAACCATCGTGCGGCGCGATGCATCTGGCTCTCTTGCATATAATCTCTGAAGGGATTCGAACCCAGGACGTTAGAGAGGACGTAGCTCAGAGCATATTCCCAAAGCTTTCCCCAATTGAGCTAACCAGGCACTCGCACTAACTGTTAATGTTGCATTATTGTCGTAGTGAGTTTGTATGTTGCTCTTGGAAGTAGGGATTTGCTATTATTACTAGATAGTATTCCCTTACCTAGTGGGGCTCTACTAATTAACCATGTCCATGTCTTCTAGGCTTTCCTCTCCCATAGGATGAAATTTATTTTTATGAGTAACAAAATCTAGTACCAGCAGCTGTGATGTAACCGAAAATCTCCCAAACTAGACTGAACTACCATGTTTCCCTTTACGACATTCAGCACTTACACTGGATAGTATTCAATGTTTTTTGGGTCAGGCGATTAGTAATTCAAATTTTTTAATAGTTTTTTTAGTAAAACTAGTTCTGTAAAACTAATTTTGTAATACTAATTTTGTAATAGTAATTTTGTAATAGTTTGTAATAGTAATTTAGTAATAGTAATTTAGTAATAGTAATTTTGTAATAGTAATTTTTGTAATAGTTTTCGAGTACCGGTAATACTAGTTTTGTGAACCTGACTGTCTGTACTGAGTGAAATACCTGGTTATAAGGCTTTCCAAAATGTCATGAAATTATCGATGAAATGCTGACACTCTTACAGTCGAATTCGTGTTTGTGACAATATTAATGTTCATTGCGGTTGGATTTTGTTAGTTGAGAAACTGGACAAGATTTTGCCAGATAAGAAAACTTATTCGGACAATATTACTTGAGAAAACACATGTGGACATGTGCTTTTACTTTTTAGGGTTGAGGACTGCCAGGTTGATGGAAGTTAGTTGGTTGGTTCCTTTGCTTTTGCCCTTTTCATAGAGCGAATTCTAATAAAAAAGGCAATAATATTTATATCTTCTGTTCATTTGTTATATTCATGATGTATATAATGAGGAAGTCTGCATGGGCGTCTGCTAAAAATTTTTTGCCAGAGTATCACTTAGATTTTGGGAAATGTTTTACAGATCATATGGGGTCTACAGTTGCTGGCACATCGTAACAAAATGTAAGCAGCAAAATCAGGAAAGCAAACAAAACCTTAATTTACTCTTTTTGAAATACTTGCAATCTTATTGAAGCCCTGCCAAAGATTTTATTTTTCACACGAGTGCTCGTCAATCAGTGGCCTGTATTAAATTTATCTAGTGCTAATCACCATTGGGGCTCTCCAATACATTCGATGAATTACTTACCTGTTATTATCCGCGATGGAAACACCATCCAAACGAAATGTAGGCAGAGAAATCAGGAAAGCAAACAAAACCTTAATCTAGGCTTTATGAATTACCTTAATTTTCCATACGAGTGCTCGTTCATCAATGGCCTGTATTAATTGCAACAGCTAGTGCTACTCACTGTTCGTAATAAGTACTATTTGTTGGTACACATTTCCATTCCGTTTCTGTTCTGTTCCATCACTTTTGTTGTTGGTTCAAATTATCATGACATTCTTCTTCTGTATTTGATTATCTCTTAATGTTATACAGTGAATATTTTGCTTGGGGCTGTATAAACATTGGACCAGTTTGAAATCAGAATGTCTCTTTATTGAGTATGTCAGATAGAGTGTTTTCCTCAGAACTCGGCAGATTTTGAAGTCTCTAACTATAAGTTTAGGTTTCTTTGAGACTGTTAATAGATTCATTTTGTCGATGTGTCATAATGACGTTCTTGTGTGTGATTGTAAGATCAAATCGCCACATTTAGTACATGTCTTTTGCTGTTTCTGCTCACATTGAATGAAAGCTGAAAGTTTTCAAAATGAACTTTTAAGGAGTTTTTAATATGTTGAAATGACAATGCCCTTTTTGTTAAAAATAACTTAAATTTAGAATCAGCCATGTACTTCTAAGTCTCAATTCAAGTCACTGTAGTGCCAAGTCGAGTCACTGTTGTTCCAAGTCTCAAGCCGAGTCACTGTACTTCCACTGTACTTCCAAGTGTCGGTTTGAGTCACTGTACTTCAGAGTCTCAAGTCAAGTTGAGTCACTGTACTTCCAAGTCTTGAGTCGAGTCGCTGTACTTCCAAGTGTCGGGTTGAGTCACTGCACTTGAGTCGAGTTGCTGTACTTCCACTGTACTTCCAAGTGTCGGGTTGAGTCACTGTACTTCAGAGTCTCGAGTAGAGTCACTGTACTTAGAGTCTCAAGTCAAGTTGAGTCACTGTACTTCCAAGTCTTGAGTCGAGTCGCTGTACTTCCAAGTGTCGGGTTGAGTCACTGTACTTGAGTCGAGTTGCTGCACTTCCACTGTACTTCCAAGTGTCGGGTTGAGTCACTGTACTTCAGAGTCTCGAGTAGAGTCACTGTACTTAGAGTCTCGAGTCAAGTTGAGTCACTGTACTTCCAAGTGTTGAGTCGAGTCGCTGTACTTCCACTGTACTTCCAAGCGTCGGGTTGAGTCACTGTACTTCTCGAATCGAGTCGCTGTACTTCTAAATCTCGAGTCGAGTCGCTGTACTTCTAAGTCTCGAGTCGAGTCCTCGAGTCGAGTCGCTGTACTTCTAAGTCTCGAGTCGAGTCGCTGTACTTCTAAGTCTCGAGTCGAGTCGCTGTACTTCTAAGTCTCGAGTCGAGTCGCTGTACTTCTAAGTCTCGAGTCGAGTCGCTGTACTTTCAAGTCGAAGTCTAGTCAATGTACGAGTCACTGTATCAAGTCGAAGTCGAGTCGAAGTCGAGTCGAAGTCGAGTCAATGTACGAGTCACTGACTAGAGTCTCCACCATGGATCAGTAGTAGAGCTACGACACCTGTTTTCCCGTTTTAGGTTATTTCTTCGAACCAGCAAATTTCCGTTTTTTTTTTTTTTTATTGAAATTCACTCTGAGCAAAGCATAAAAGAACCAACTAACGGACACTCAATAGCAAAAAGCTACTGAAAGATGTAGTACCAGCAACTGCACTGTAAACGGAAAACATCCCAGACTGAACTGAACTTTCACGGTGAAGTGCAATGAATGGCATCTGTTCTGAACGATGCTAAAACTTCTATGCTTCCTTTTAGTCGCCCCTCTTACAGCGTGCAGAAAATGCGTTCGGACTATTCTAAAGCCTGTACCAACAAGGCCTATAGTTTTTTAACATTATGACCAAGACGCTGAAGACCAACGCAAAACTAATTTGAACTACTAAGTCTTTGGTCTCAGTCCAGGAGAACAATCTGAAGCAGATCTAACTTGTTTTGTTTTTCAGGGAAAATGTATTGAAGGACCTTTGGCATTCCCGGGTAAGTCCTTGTCAGAATAATCGGGTATCCTAGAATTCTGCTTTGAAACTGCTTTGTCTTTCTTAGTTCACGGGTTGGCATAGTCGCGTGTAAATTAAACCTTGGAATTGGTAAAGATGCACCGCAGTTATCATTACCTGGAAACCTGGTTTTCCCAAGGTGAGTCTGGCGTCTAAATTGTTGATGGAAGTGAATTTTAATGTTAAATGGCCACTGTTCAGGCTAGGAATGTCCTTGTCCAGTTTGTCTTGTATTCTAGGACTAAGTAAGTAAATTTCGTCTTTTAATTCTTCTCAAATTGATTCATTTTACCGTGAAATCATGATATATGTCACTTTTATGTTATAAAATTTGGCACAATTCATGACTTTGCTTCGTATCAGAAATTTTATTTATCTGAAATGACGAAACATTGTCCAATATGCATAGTGAATTTGAAATACCATTCAAACTAAACTATAAGGCTGATCCTAACCACTATTGGTCTGTGGGCTGTGATGAAACATTAACCCACTTCGAAGCGATAACGAGATTTTTTTATAAATTCAAATAAATACAAAATCCATATCCCAGTTTATATATAATCGCCATTTAAAAATTCTTTGAATCAAATGTATTCTCTATAATCATGATTTTTCTGCATTCCAGTGTTTTACGTATTTCATTATTTTTTTTTAATTATGAGCGTTGGGTATGACCATATATAAATATTTTCGGAATCTAATATTCAAAGTTTTATATCAAGCGGACAAAGACGTCCGAATATTTTGTAATATAAATACTACAGAATTTACATGTATTTTCTGATTTTTTTTGGTTCTCTTCATTTCAAATAACTGAAAAACAAATTGAATTAGTATTGAAAATATTTTTTTCCTTTCGTAAATATTTAATATTTTTTTTCAGATGCTTCGTTGAAAGGTTTCAAATCTACCAACACTATTGTCAAATATAGCAGTATTTGTCCGAAAGAGCTTCAAACTATCCATACTGCAATATATAAACCATCAATACTGTAATATATTGTATTGATGGTGTGAAGCTCTTTAGGACAAATATTTAAATATTTATATCAGACACACAGAAACAAGGGTGTTTCTTTAAAAGTTTGTCATTAATTCAGACCCATTTTAGCTTGGTTGGTAAAAACATCTAAAATGACCAAGCTCCTTTACTGGCCACAGTAAATACAATGCACGAATGATTCCTAAACAATTTGTAAATAAATGTTCTGTTAAACATGAGCCACTTAATGGAGTGAGCCCTGAGCCTTTGGTGAATTTGTGACTAACACTGTTTTATTTTCACATGTATTTTGGATAATTATGTCTATTTATTTGATAAAATAAACTTATCGTCTGTGGCGCACATTATTATATCACAATTTTGTCTCCATTGTGGAAATCGAGAAATTAGGACTTTATAGTGTATTTTCAATTCACACTCGATGTCTGAGCAACAATCTTCATATTTTTACAACAAAATATGATCAATTTCGGTCAAACTTAACCAAAATCGATTGCATTTTGCCACCTTGAATTGAATGAATGCGTTTTAGGATTGAAAATGTACTTAATTTTAAACATATTCATCATTTCCTTGAGTTATCATGATTCTGCTGCATTTTAGCAATCCAATTTTCATTAAGATCATTATTTCTTTTATTTCAACCAAATATATCAATACACTGTATACACTGTGACCATATTTTTTTCAAATACTTTTTGAAATTATCAGTCCTGCATATAGTACTCTAGCTTTACAATTTCCCCTGTATTGATGATTTTAATCTTTTGTGGTTTAAGTAGATATGCTTAGGGACGGGCAATTCAGAATAGCTCATCATGTTCACTGGGAACAGTCAACTATCCAGCTTATAGGAATAATATGGTTCAATGGAGTATTATGGAACAATTCTGCTATGAGTTGTGGATGTTTTTACCATCGCTCAGAGCAGATACCACGCATTGCACTCTATCATGGTGGTTCAGTTCCGTATGAATTTTTTTCCCCATAGAGTGCAGTTACTGAAAAACATCTTCCAGTAGCTCTTTGTGCTGTTATTCCTTTAGTGCTCTGCTTCTGGCCTTGCTCAGAGTAAATTTCAATAACAAACAAATGATAAAATAGCAAAGTGTTCTGAATTGCCCATCCCTAGGTCTGTCAAGTTGGAAAATTAGTTTTTTTTAGCAAACTTATCGTCTGTGGCGCACATTATTATATCTTACTTTCGTCTCCATTGTGGAAATCAAAAAATTTATACTTTATGATGTATTTTCAATTCACACTCGATGTCTAAGCAACAATCTTCATATTTTAACGACAAAATATAATCGATTTTGGTCAAACTTAACTGAACGATTCACGTTTGATTCAAATAATTTGTGCTTTGAATCACCGAATCGAATTGCCCTGCCCTAGTCATAATCTCATGTTATTTTAATGATTGCTTTCAGTTTTCATAAGCCAGTGTTCACTGTTCATTTTATATATTTTTCAACTTGAATTGAATGAATGTGAATTAGGGTTGAAACTTTATTTTGAACGTATTTATCATGTCCTCTGAGTTATCATGATTCTGCTGCATTTTAGCAATCCAATTTTCGTTAAGATCATTATTTCTTTCATTTCGATTGAATATGTCAATGCAGTGCTTAATCGGTTACTATTTAATATGTACTGGGGCCGTATTTTTTTCAAATACTTTTTCAAATTATCAGTCCTGCATATAGTACTCTAGCTTTCCAATTTCCCCTGTATTGATGATTTTATTCTTTTGTGGTTTAAGTAGATATGCTTAGGGACGGGCAATTCAGAATAGCTCATCATGTTCACTGGGAACAGTCGACTATCCAGCTTATAGGAATAATATGATTCAATGGAGTATTATGGAACAATTCTACAATGAGAAGTGGTAGATGTTTCTACCATCGCTCAGAGCAGATACCACTCAATGCACTCTAACCATGGTGGTTCAGTTCCGTATGGAATGTTTTCCCCATAGAGTGCAGTTGCTGGTACTACATCTTCCAGTAGCTCTATGTACTGTTATTTCTTCTGGGCACTGCTTCTGGTCTTGCTCAGACTAAATTTCAATAGAAAAAATATTAAAGATAAAAAACAGCAAAGTGTCCTGAATTGCCTATCCCTAGGTCTGTCAAGTTCAAACATTTTGTCAACAATAATATCTTTTGTTAAGTAGGAGTCACTGATGGATTGCGTCGATGAGACTCGGTCCATCTGTGGCTCATGCTTGACAAACTAGTGAGATAGTGTTCATTAGTGTTTTAGAATTTTGACTGGATTCTATTATTCTTTGAAATATTCAAAATTTATTCATTTTTAGTAAAATCTGAGTATTTTATATTTAATTCTGGGGTGCGTAGGCAGGGCCGGGGTGCGTAGGCAGGGCCGGGGTGCGTAGGCAGGGCGGGGGTGCGTAGGCAGGGCGGGGGTGCGTAGGCAGGGCGGGCCGGGGTGCGTAGGCAGGGCCGGGGTGCGTAGGCAGGGCGGGGGTGCGTAGGCAGGGCGGGTGCGTAGTAGGCAAGGCGGGTGCGTAGGCAGGGCGGGGGGTGCGTAGGTAGGGCGGGGGGGTGCGTAGGTAGGGCGGGGGGGTGCGTAGGTAGGGCGCGGGGGGGGTGCGTAGGTAGGGCGGGGGGGGGTGCGTAGGTAGGGCGGGGGTGCGTAGGAGGGGGGGGGTGCGTAGGCAGGGCGAGGGTGCGTAGGCAGGGCGGGGGGGGTGCGTAGGTAGGGCGGGGGGGGTGCGTAGTAGGTAGGGCGGGGGGTGCGTAGTAGGTAGGGCGGGGGGTGCGTAGTAGGAAGGGCGGGGCGTACGTAGTAGGTAGGGCGGGCGTCGTACGTAGTACGTAGGGCGGGCGTACGTAGTAGGCAGGGCCGGGGTGCGTAGGCAGGGCGGGGGTGCGTAGGCAGGGCGGGGGGGGGTGCGTAGGTAGGGCGGGGGTGCGTAGGTAGGGCGGGGGGTACGTAGGTAGGGCGGGGGGGGGTGCGTAGGCAGGGCGGGGCTGCGTAGGCAGGGCGGGGGTGCGTAGGCAGGGCGGGGGGTGCGTAGGCAGGGCGGGGGGGGTGCGTATGTAGGGCGGGGGTGTGCGTAGGTAGGGCGGGCGTAGCGTAGGTAGGGCGGGGGGTGTGCGTAGGTAGGGCGGGGGTGCGTAGGTAGGGCGGGGGTGCGTAGGTAGGGCGGGGGTGCGTAGTAGGTAGGGCGGGGGCTGCTGCGTAGTAGGAAGGGCGGGCCGGCGTACGTAGTAGGTAGGGCGGGCGTCGTACGTAGTAGGTAGGTAGGGCGGGCGTGCGTAGTAGGTAGGGCGGGCGTGCGTAGGTAGGGCGGGGGGTGCGTAGGTAGGGCGGGGGTGCGTAGGTAGGGCGGGGGTGCGTAGGTAGGGCGGGGGGTACGTAGGTAGGGCGGGGGTGCGTAGGTAGGGCGGGGGGTGCGTAGGTAGGGCGGGGGGTGCGTAGGTAGGGTAGGGGGTGCGTAGGTAGGGCCGGGGGGTTCGTGGGTAGCGCGGGAATGCGTAGGTAGGGCGGGGGTGCGTAGGTAGGGCGGGGGCGCGTAGGTAGGGCCGGGGTGCGTAGGTAGGGTGGGGGGTGCATAGGTAGGGCGGGTAGGTAGGGGTACGTACCTCTTCCGCCCTACCTACGCATCCCCGCGCTACCTACGCATTCCCGCGCTACCTACGCACCCCCGCCCTACCTACGCACACCCGCCCTACCTACTCATTCCCGCGCTACCCACGAACCCCCGGCCCTACCTACGCACCCCCGGCCCTACCTACGCACCCCCGCCCTACCTACGCATTCCCGCGCTACCCACGAACCCCCGGCCCCCGGCCCTACCTACGCACCCCCGGCCCTACCCTACGCACCCCCCGCCCTACCTACGCATTCCCGCGCTACCCACGAACGAACCCGGCCCTACCTACGCAAAACGCACCCCCCGCCCTACCTACGCATTCCCCGCGCTACCCACGAACCCCTACGGCCCCTACCTACGCACCCCCGGCCCTACCTACGCATCCCGCGCTACCTACGCACCCCCCCGGCCTACCTACGCATTCCCGCGCTACCCACGAACCCCCGGCCCCTACCTACGCACCCCTGGCCCTACCTACGCATCCCGCGCTACCCCACGAACCCCCGGCCCTACCTACGCACCCCCGGCCCTACCTACGCATCCCGCACTACCTACGCACCCCCGGCCTACCTACGCATTCCCGCGCTACCCACGAACCCCCGGCCCTACCTACGCACCCCCGGCCCTACGCACCCCCGGCCTACCTACGCACCCCCCCCTGCCCTACCTACGCATTCCCGCGCTACCTACGCACCCCCGCCCTACCTACGCACCCCCGGCCCTACCTACGCATTCCCGCACTACCTACGCATTCCCGCACTACCTACACGCACCCCCGCCCTACTACGCACCCCCGGCCCTACCTACGCATCCCATGCTACCTACGCATCCCATGCTACCTACGCACCCCCGGCCCTACCTACGCATTCCCGCGCTACCTACGCACCCCCGGCCCCACCTACGCACCCCAAGCCTACCTACGCAGCCCCGCCCTATCTACGCATCCCCGCGCTACCTACGCACCCCCGGCCCTGCCTATCCCCACTATTTTTTCCCTTCACGAATTGTCAAAATCGAGCAACATTTCTTATATTTTCACAAAAATATGGACATGAACGAAGAAAATATCGGAAAAATATTTACACACAATAAAGACTACAAATTCATGAAATACTGGCCATTGGTAACCCACGAAGATGCAATATAGAGAAAAGTGTCAACAAATAGTGGAACCAGTTTTGCTTAAAATGTTAGATGGCTCCACCATACCTCACGGCTAATACCGCTCTATGCACCTTTCCATAGCAGTTCAATCCAGTTTGGAATGTTTTCCGTTTAGAGTGCAGTTACTGTTACTACAGCTCTTTGTAAATAAGTGGCCATTAGTTGGTTTGTCCTTTCCGGCACTGCTTCTGACCTTGCTCAAAGAGCGAAATTCAATAATTAAAAAATAAAAAAACATCAATTTTTCCCATGTTCTCAATTTGGCATTTCGAGTTCAAATTTGAATAGAGTTATTTCATCATGATCAATGATATTAGGCATTCTATTGACGAGCCAGATAATTTATCTTGCGAAGCATACACCACTGACAGACCATGCCTTGCCAACATGATATATCAGTGTTCAATACTGAACAGAACATTGGGTCAATTCAATTTTCAAATTGCCATATCTAATCAAATTATTGCTAGGCCTACCACTGAAGGATCACTCCTTAGCAGCGCGATCATTCAGTTTGGCTGTCAACCAGCAGCTGCCCTCCCTCCATACACAGGACTATTGCACTTTAGGAGGCTGCGCATCAGAGTTTTACGGCGCATCAATTCCATTAAACACATTAAAAAAAAATAAAATGAAGAAAACTTAATAACTTGCAAAAACTATAACTGCATGGAAAAATATAACAAAAATGCAATGCTGGGAGATAAACAGTGAAAAAAATCCGCTTTTTAGGACTACAATGCACGCTTGTTGTTGCATGAATTTTATCTTTGTGTTTCAGGTAAAGCAACGCAAATGTACACAGTAACAGAACCTAATTTTGCATCTGAAATTTTCATGCCTTTTCCTTCGGATGGGCACTAAAGCTTCAAAACCATCAACACTGCTACTTCATAGCAATATTGATAATTTTAAATTTTTTGTACAGTTTGGTTACCAGACGCTCAAAAAGAGACATACATTATCAAGATATATCATCGTATTTTCAGATTCTTCTTCGAAAACCAGCTATTTTTTTCGGGTGTCCGACTAGCAGAGTAGATAGTATTCAACCCGTACACAAAGGTAAAACAAAAATAAAAACACACAAATAACACGAGCGTGGACTGCAGTCATTGCAAAGAGAACTGCATTGTGTATTGGAAACATTAACATGATCTATAAGCTATAAAAATAGAGAGCAATATGGGTTCTCAGAAATAAAAATTTTTGCAAGAAGCATAAGTCAAAAATATTCTGGGCAATTAGATTTGGTCATCCGAAGCACAAATTATTCGAATCAATCTTGGATCATAGGAATCATAGGAACAAGACCTAGAATTTTCATTTTGAATGATAAAATGCAATTTAATTTTTGTACTGGAGCTATTATTTTTCTATGTACAGTAATATAAGAACTGAAAATAATAAGATAACCTAAAATCTCATCGAAATAATCAATGTAAATCTTAAAAAATAGTTAAATTACAATAAAATTGCGTTGTAGTAGGATATGCGTTGTGAATGCCAAAAACTTGTTTAAATTGTTGCGCTAAAAGTTATCTCCCTATATTAAACTTTATAGAATTTCAAAATATTGTTCCAGATGGACAAAACGGATATCGATCAGACTCTATCCAGAAATATCCTTATCAGGACAAGTTTGATTAATAAGTAAATTGGTTCTTCAATTATTCTCAAATTGAATCATTTTGCAGCGAAATCATGATATATGCCAAATTTTACGTTGTAAAATTTGACATAAATCATGATTTTGCTGCAAAACATCAGTGCTTCCATTTATCAGAAAAAATTTTGAACCATCATTCTATTTATATAGTGAAAATTGAACACATATTAAACTATAAAGACAACCCTACCTCTACCGAACACAGGCTTATCTAGAGTCATGGCAGCTCAAAAATAGAAAAAATACTCTTCAACGAAAGCAATATGCTTCAACAGAAAGTAACAGAAAGGATACATGCTTTAAGTAATATATCAGTGGGATCATTAATAAAAGGGAGTTAATCAGACCAGCAAATTTGGTCAAAAATTGTTTAGAACTGTATAACAGTAATAGGATACGATTTCGTTTTCATCCTGCAAGAGAGGGAAGCTGAGAATACAGCTTAATCATATGGTAAACCACGGCCTCTCATGCAGATACTATTAACAAATTGCGCCGGCAAGGTGTACAACAATCTTCTCGCATTGGATTCGAACGAGGCCAAATTATTACCACTGTTATGTAAAAGGAATTACTGGTTGCTGATGGCACGTATGCAGTCATCTTTCATTTTGATGGAGCCCTCGTCTTGCAAAATGGCGACTGCAACCTTCCATAAGCCCGCCTGTCAAAGCATATAATGTGGAGGACTCACAACAGTGCCAGGATTTCACAAGATGCCGCAAAACAGTGAACCTTTTTTTTTATCGAAATTCACTCTGAGCAAGGCCAGAAGCAGTGCCAAAAAGGAACCAATTAACGGCCATTTAATAGCAATAAGGCTACTAAAAGGTTTATTACCAGCAACTGCACTCCAAGCGAAAAAATCCCAAATGGAACTTCAGCGCCATGAAGAAGTGCAGTGAGTGGCATCTGCCCTGGGCGACTGTTAAACAATCTACCACTTCTACATATCAACATGACAAACTGCGACCTTCCATACGTTCCCTATGAAGGCCACATCTGGAGGACTTACAACAGTGCCAGATCTTGCAAAATGATGCAAACAATATTTCATATTTTTCAAAAAAAAAAATTTCCAAAAAATGGCTGCAGAAAGTGGAGAACAATAACAATGCATAACAGTAACTTTCCACTGTTGGCATATTCGAAGCCTGGTGCAGAAGCACACAGCTGTCACACCATCTCGCATAGTCAGACTCAGTGTTATATAGAGGCCAATTTCCCTGGACAATGGTGAACTGCAACCTTCCACGTTAGCCTGTGAAGAGCCTAATGTGGTCGACTTCGACAGCCAAGACAAAACGGTATTTTGTGTTTTCTCAAAATGGCCAACACCTCCGAGTAGTGGTGAACTAAAACTTGCCCCACATCAGACCGTCAAAGCCTAACATGGGGGCTTATAGCAAGTTCAACCACTCTGCTTACAGTGGCAGTATATGTACAAAATATCTTAAATTAGTGTCCACATATTTGCGCACCAGAATCACCTCATAGTCCTGCGCCTATCTGCATGAACTTGTAGACACCTAAAAATCTGATGTGGCCTCTGTTGCACCCCACCCCTACGATCCGACCCCTTCCAACAAAATCTCCTCACCACCCATCTTCTCTCTTCGCTCGCTCTAAAAGTACGACCCCATCCACAACTAACAGACCTCAGCCAACCGCCGTGTCTCAGAGCGACACCCCCATGATCCCAGACACACTCGTGTATTAAGCCGCCCCCCGATTACTATGTGTCCATCACCATCTACAGTGCAGACTACAACAAGATAAAAAATCAAGAATTGGCCACCCCCCCCTCATCCACAACCCCACCCACAACACCCCACAAAACCCAAACCCAACAATTCTCCCAACAAATTCCACTCTTCCCCAACACAAATCCTCCTCCCCCCCACCCAATCCCAACCACCACCACTAAACTTCCCCCCCCCCCCAATCACCACTCCCACTCCTAACCCAAAACCCCTCCCCCCATCCATCAAAATTACCCCAAATCCATCATAACCAACCAAAATATTAACACCACATGTCCACAATAATCACCACTACGTCTACGATAGTGTGTCACGTCCCTGAATGTCCAATCGAATCAGTACGTGACAACCTCCACACGTCCAATACCAGTAACACTCACTATATATAGACACCTTTTCCCTCCTCTACTAAAACCACCCACTCCTCCATTTCACAAATTACCAACCCACTCCAAACAACAAATCACTTCACCTCCACCCCCAAACTCCAAATCAATCCAAACCCCATCAACCCCTTAAATTCCCTACCCACAATATCCACCAAACGGCAACCATCCCCTCCTCACCCAACTAACCACTGAAGTGACTCGCTCCCCCTACAACTCCAAATAGCTACACTGTCTGTATAAGTACAACCCCTTTCTCTGTTTCAATGTATCCCACACTCCAACCTAGACCTCCCCCCGCTAACAAAAATAGTAACTCCTGCGTGAAGCCCCACTCGTCATGTTGTGACATTTATACCCTCTCAATGTATCCTTTTTGAACCCGGCTACTAGTATTCCCTGTAACAAACAATCCCATAAATCAGACACGCCCCAAAGACACACTAGATGTCCCTACCAACGTCTCACGTTCTATTGCCCCCATCCCAACCTTTTTGAATCACCTCCCCCAACACCCACCTAACGCATTAACACACTAACCGTAGACCTACCACCACATCCCTAACCCTCTCTAAAACGCAACTAAATACCACCAATATCTATGATGTTGTTTCACCATACTGCGCCTACTGCAAAAATATTTTACTGTCCTTCTCGCTTCCATCCGTCCCGGCTACATGTCCTGTAATAAATGCACAACAGTGTCACTCCGCCAATCATCATCACAACAACCCCCTTCTATTTACCTCACCCTCCGACACCCACCCCATTAATGTGCCACATTTTCACGTGCCCTCTATACACTCCCATACTACTCTCTTCGCCCTAACTAGCCCAAATATTTTCCGTCTGCATTACATTAATAACTCTACCCTGCCCGAATGACGCTTTCCCGATAATCGTCTGTTCTCACACTTTAACTTTGTATATGTTATGTCTACACTGTCATAAAACATCCAATACGCCCTCCACCACCCCACCAAATTGAGATAAATGTACTACCAACCTTACCTCCACCTCCCCTGTTTTCTGTCAGGAACTCTACAACACTACCACCCCCCCCCACCCTCCCCACTACGTACACTACCTTCTATATTAGATTCCTCTACTTTGTGATCGTGACCATTACCCGGTTTGTCCACCCCAAACACCCGCACCTCAGAGCTATCCATACTCAACTCTTCGTTCATATCACATCTCCCCCCCCCATAGTAACCAAATTCCTGGACCCCTCGGTAATATAGACCCCTCATAATCATGAATATAACTCACACACCCCATAACTACACCTATTGATCCTTGCTCTCAACAACACTTAACACAGACAGCCGCAGCATGTCACACTGAATCCTACTGTGTCTCACATAATAAAAAAACAAAAACCCAAAAAAAAAAAAAAAAAAAAAAAAAAAAAAAAAAAAAAAAAAAAAAAAAAAAAAAAAAAAAGAAACTCACAAAAAAAAAAAAAAAAAAAAAAATAAAAAAAAAAAACAAAAAAAAAAAAAAAAAAAAAACAAAAAAAAGAAATAAAAAAAAACCCTCTCTTCGCACATATGTTGTCTCTGAATGAGACGCAGAATAGACCCCTATAGATCACTCTACTAGCCTCATCTCAGACGCCTCACCCCCACAACAATATACGGAACTGCAATCGTATCTCCCTCTCTATTCACTATGTACTTAACTTTGTATGTCACTAGTCCCATAACACCACCTTCCTGTCTAGAGACACAAAACCCTGTTCTCCGCCAGACAAGCAGTATCTCCCACGCCAGTAGTCACTACTCTCAACCACCCTATCCCCGTGCCCCCCACAATAGTCCATATGTAAATTTAGCTCCCTCGCATCCCCCTCCGTGTAATGTAGCCAAGCAACCTTCTACCTTCCCCAAGTCCCCCCTTTTGTCCCCCTGCTAGCATGTTCTCACCATATCAGACACATCCTGTACAAACCGAAATAATAACACTACCTCGCTATCCTTGATAAACACTCTGCGTCCGCACTCTCCCCGCCAACTCACTCTCTCTAGTCTGACTGTACACAGATGCCAACTGTCGTGTTGAACCCCACTATAATTCTCAATAGCAAAAATAGTGTGTCACAAACCCCCCTCGCTGACGCAACTGTCCAGCAGATCATCGCTAACTAAGATCTATACTCAAAACAACGCATACACACGCATGTTACCTCATATCCCCCCACTTGTTGAGTGAACCTAACCTGTAACCACAAATACCACTCGCCCACTCAACCAACCCCTGTACTGTTATGTGTGCATAATCCCCTCTCGACTCCAGCCAACCTCGCCGACCCTCCAAACATCCCCGCAGTCCAGTCCCTCATGCCCAGAGACATCTGATTGAGTCTATACTCCTATCAGTTAGCTATATAGAGATGCAGATAAATTCATAATCTTGACAACCACCGCAAACAAACTAAGATCAAATCAATCGTGGATATCACGCTATACCCCCACATAAGAGACTTGAACGTGTCACTCCCCTCTCAGACGGAGAGATCCACAGAACTAGTCCTCCCCCCCCCGCGAGCCTCCCCTAACAGAGAAATCAAATTAGTCCAACCAACTAACATACTTTCCACACATGTTCCCTGCCATACCACACCATCTGAATGTAGCAGTCCTTACTCTGACGGTGTAGATCTGTAATACCGTACCTGCCACCAGACCAGTACTCCATGAATGAACATAAAGACCATACGATCGCTCGCACCATACGCAAAGTCCACATAAACCTAACTACACCAGTCTGTGCTGATATATCCAAGTTCCTGGTGTGTCTTCTGACTCTGCATGTTGACCCCCGATATACAGTGTCCCCGTTTCACCCCTACAAACCATAACCCCCTACAACTTGCAAGAAATACTACTAATATACATTGTTCTCTATTCTCTCGTGTCCTCGAGTAACTACAACTCCTCTCACTCGCACCCACTACATGTTATTGCTCCTCTCTGTATGTGTGCCGTCACTTTGAGTAAATGAAATGTCTAATCCATACCTGAAAGATATATGAACATAAAAAACCACCACTCTCGCTAGTTAATGATAATACATATGAAACAACAAGATTTAAGATGTCGTGAAGATACCTGTAACCAATATCATTGCTTTCACTCAGTTGTCGTGACACCCCCCCTCTCGCCCTCATCCTCAGTGTCGAACCCCCCCTACTAACACACTATGTTCTATATCTGACGAGGCCCCCACCAAAAGTCTCAGCCTCCAAAACTCTCCGCCCTCCACCGCTAATAACTATACCAACACACCACCTCCCAAATGCGCCCTGAATTGATGTCAAGAACAGATTCTTAAAACCCCCCCAATACCCCCAAGTCGGCAAGAAAGATATGTCCTGTCGAACAGACTTGTTTGGTGAGAATTAAACATGTTGTCTCTGCCTGCCCTCCATAAACGCCCAGAGTATGTGAACGAACAAACATATCCCTCAAGTAAAAACTCATATATATCAACTCCGACACATAACAGTACCCCTGCGAATAATGTAGAAAGCCCAGTAAGAGCTAACTGAGCCAAAAACCATAATAGTTTGAGCGCGCATGAGAATCCTCCTTGACCACCCAAACCCATGTCTATACCCCAACTCACTAAAGAAAAGTTATAACAGATATGTCGTTTTAACCCCCTTTACATCATTACAGCCTTTGCCTATTTTGATATAAGATCACGTTTGTATGTCTACAACATCACTAGAGTCGAACTCACTGTGCTACGTATATCTCTTCTCTTCTTTACGCTCGTGGGATAGAAGTGTTGCCTGCAAGTCTACTGTAATTCGGTTTGAGACGCATTCCTCATCACACGCGAACAAATCTCTGAATAGCCTCACGTGGAGTGTGGGGGTGGGAGGGGGACTGGGGTGAGGGGGGGGTTGGTTGGAACTGAGAAAGTACATCCTTTCTGCAAGGACATATCATGTCAAGCTAGAGTCCAAAATACACACCTGTCAAGTTTGGATGAATGGGCTTAGACTTAAAAGAAAGGTCTGACTCTCTATTTCCTCTAAATCGCCGCTCATACTAGTTAGCCTAGTATCGCCTAGGAATATATACCCTACCAAGGACTGCAAGCCAGGTGACTGCCAGCCTTCGCTGCCTACTCAGACACCGAGAAAAAAAACTTGAGTTTCCATCCGAAGAAAATTTAACCAATGAGCAACACTTTAGGACGAATACCTCTTGCTAGAAAACTTGAATGCATTTGATTTGAGTGTCTTGTAGCAACCAAACAGTTGAAAAAGATTCAAAACCATCAACACTGTGTTGATGGTTTTGAAGTGTTTGTCCATCTGAAGAAAATGACAGGAGTAATTTGACACCGGAAGAAAACAGAGGACCGATACTCTAAAAAAATCGAGATCCTGCCCCCACTGAGCCACTGTATTGCACTTAACAGCACCGACTGACGTCTGGCTCATTGACCCATGCCCACCCCTCAACCCAGGGTATAATAACTTAGGTAGGCTCAGCAAAAATTTTTTACCAAAATGAACTCAGTGAGTAAAAAGAGTTGATCAATATTATAAATAACAGTTCATATTGAGAAATATTTGCTAACAAAGACTCAGTTGAAATGCAGAATAATCATGAAATACACAGACGCAAATAAAACTAAAACGTGTCTAAAGCAGTAATGTCTGAACACTGGATCTGGTCGGGTAATCTCTCTTTTTGCTGTTTTACTTTGTAAGCGGTGACGCTTCTTCCACCTGTGAAACAAAAACAAAAATATCATCTTATTCCACAGAAATATAAATTTATTGTAAACTTTCGTTGGAAAATAGTCCAAAAGGCCGGAAGCAGTGCCTAGAAGGAAGCAACTAACGGGCACTCAATAGCAAAGAGACACTAAAAGACGTCGTACCGGCAACTGCACTTTCAATCAAAACATCCCAAACGGAACTGAACCGTTATGGTTAAGTGCAGTGAGTGGTATCTGCCCTGGGAGTGAAACCATCTACCACTTTTTTGTTTACTTTTAGTCGCTTCTTGTAAAACTCAGGCCGTACAGCTAATATCGTTTTGTATAATATAGATTGTGCAATTTAACTCAACTACCAACAATCCTGATAGCAATTCCTCATTACACAAGAAATATGTTAGAAAATTCTTAAAACCTCATAATACAGAATATACTATATAGTAGGGCAATGTTTAGGGGTTGGCAAAAACAACATATCTTTCAGAATCGAATCGGATATTTTCCCAGAATGTAATATTTCAAACAAAGACATCTTTTTATGAGCTTATAATTTTTGTGACAATTCACTTTTTTGTGAAAAAATTTAAAATAATCATTTTGTTGAATTCAAATTGTTGCAGAAATTGAATCGAATAATTCATGATTCGAATATTCATAATCTAATATTTTGGACAGCTCTAACAGAGTTCAGCTCCAGGGCTCCAGGCATCTCTTAGAAAACCCTAAGGACGTTACTTTAATGGGCAAAACAAACTTATTCAGAATTTTCTCTTCAGAAGAGATTTGAAGGGAAGGATTTTTATGCCAAAGGAATACAGCAACATTAAAAATAAAAATTAAATTCATCACAGAGAAAGTGCTGAGAAGAATGAAGAAATGTTATAGGGTGTTGAATTAATAACAGAGCGCAATTAATATTCATTTATTCAACCAATGCATATATTTTGACATTTTTACTGTTAAACACAAGTTATCCCAAATGTGTGTTTAACAGTTTTCTGGAAAAAAAATTTTTGTAATTATAACACTTCGGTT